>OX463859.1:6519729-6716867 GCA_949825065.1 Odontocerum albicorne | reverse complement strand
TTTAATCTAAATATGCGGGGGTGTGGGATGGAAGCCCCCCGATGCCATTGCGGTCGGGCTCGCCCTACATTGGTGGGGTGTATCTCGGCCGGGGGAATGTTTGTGGGATGAGCCCGGACCTTTTAATGTATTCTCTCTAGAATGTATTTTTTTTGTCATCTATTTATTTTTTTATATTCTTGTTCTACGTGTTAAAGGGTGTGGGCTGAAAAAACATCTGATGTCCCCGTGGCTGGGTTCGCCCTATATTGGTGGGGTGTATCTTGGCCGAGGGGATGTTATTAGATGAGCCCAGACCTTTTGATAGCTTCTGTATTTAATGTATTATCTGCAATTTATGTGTTTTAGAAGTGTTATTTAAATATATTTTGTACATACTACATACTATATGTTGCTGTCAATAAACCTATATTTATTTATTTAATTATGTGATTGGGGATGAATGTGAACTTAAGGCAGGCAGGCAGGCAACACGGAATTATATGATTAAGGATAAATGTGAATATAAGGATGATTTAGTGAGTAAGATAGAGAAGAGCACTGTGAAATGATTTCAGCATGTAGAAAGAATGAATGAAGAAAAGCTATCAAAACAAATATATTGTGCCAATGTGAGTGGAAACTGTGATCTAGGTATAAAAAGTATAGTAGAATCAAGTGAATAATATTTTGAAAGAAGAAAATATAATTATAGAATTTGTATAAGGCGTATGGATGTACAAAAAAGTCAAGTATGTAAGTCGAGATAAAAAAGGCTGGCGTTCAGTTTTCTTTGCTTACCCCGACAGCGTATAAATAAATAAATACCATTTTTTGACAATCCCATATTAAATACAAAGATGGCCCCTCCAAAGACCGCGCAACAAACCAGAACAATTCAGCCCTCCAGCAGTTTCTAAGCTTTGCACCCCAAAAAACTAAGACACCCTCCCCCCCTCCGGTCACCCTTGTAGCGGTTAATTTTATTTATTTTCATTTCGGAGGAGGGGGCTCTATACAATCCGTTTTACCGCAATAGTCATTCTCCCTGGGGAATGTGAAGACAAACATTTTTACTGATATTTGAAAACAATACAAAAGTTTATTATATTTTTTTATTGTATGATAATTTATTCAATGTATATTAAGATGATCTCCAAGGCCTAGTTGGTAAGACGCCTGTCTCCCAACTCGGAGGTAGCGAGTTCAAATGTCGCTGGAACCCAGATTTTTTTATAAAGGTTTCCAGCCTGGTTTTCACTTAAGGCCACTTTAACATATTTCTGGTTTGTTGGAAGATATTGCCACAAAGCAATAAGCCCGCCAGGTTGTACAGTATACAACGAGTGATTTGAAAATCAAATAATATAAAGTACTCGCTAGAAAGCGATCTAGCATTGCCAGTAAAAAACTAATTTGAAGTTGATCACATTTGAAAATTATCTCCTGATATAGCACTTTATTATGCGTTTCCCAAGTTTGAGATTCAAGTTATCATTACAAAATATTAATCTCATCTCATTGCAGAAAACTGATCTTAATTATTCATAAAAGTAAATATCAAATTTGCAGAGATATAATGTTTTTCTTCTGTGCTCAAAATATACATAATTTATATATGTCACTTTTCAAAGGGTACTTTTATACATAACAAAATTAATTAAATTTGCAGAACACTCTCCCTTTGTCGGCCCCCTTTTTTATTTTATCCAATGCATGCTCGTATTTACGCATCACTGGCTGAAGTTTAGCAGCCCTTGGGCATGCCACTGTTATTTATTGAGGGAAATCTGCATACATTATGCAGATCAACCATAGTTGTACGTAATTTAATAATTCGTTTTTTCGTCCAATCGCGTCATTCAACAATTATATTACTGTACGGCTTTAAATCTTAATACGTTCTCAGTCTTTTCCCACGTTCACGTTTCACTGCCATACATCAAAGTTTGCACCAAAATACTACTGTGGACTTTTAGCAGATTTTGATACTGTCCAGTTCGAGTATATATATTTTAGTGCCCCGCTAAATGTATTTCCTATCGCTTCACGCCGTTCGATATCCCTCTTAACTATTCCATCATCTGAGAAAATTTTTCAGAAAAAATTTGAATTCCTCAACTTTCTTCCCCTTATAATTGTATTTCCTTTACTTTTCACACGTTTCTATCACCATGTCTTTAAATATCGCTAAATGCATTCTCAGATCTTTCTCTTCGCATCTCCCATACAATTCACTTATCAACAACTGCAATTCATATTCACTCTTCAAGATCCAACAAACTAGAATATTACCCGTATCTTGTTGGACATCCCTACATAAATATCTTTGTTTCGATACATGATTCCTGTCCAAATCGCGATCATTTTTTATCTAATTTTAATTGTATTATGTATTCGTTGTATACATTACAACCTAGTGGGCTAGTTACCATGTGATCAATCTCTTCCAACCAATCAGAAAGGTGTTAAATAAGCCTTATGTGAAAAACCGACTTAAACCATTTTTTTTAAATCTGGATACAACGGCAATCAAACCCAAAACCCCCTGGCTGGAAGACGCAAACCCCAGACAAATCGTTCATAATGTGATGGATGTATTTCAATGGACAAATTTTCATAGTTCTAAGCATTTTTTTCCAATACGTGTAAGCACTTCCACATAAGAAAATATTGACAACATGTTGTTCCTTCTGGCGTATTTCCAGCGAAGGAAAATTTGCTGGTCTTAATAGAATATTGGTTCCAGCATTAGAAAATGCAAGCGGAACAGGACCATGGCAAAAAAGTGATGAAAATAAGATAAATGGTGTGGAAATGAGAACGTTCCATAGAATGTGTGGAAAACCCGTTTATGACAGAATGAGGACTTGAGTAAAAGTTGTGGAATGAAAAAACATTTAATTATTAAAAATAAAAACATTTAGTGATTAAAATAAAAACATTTAGTGATTAAAATAAAAAAAGAAAGATTGAGATGGTTCCGCCGCGTAAGGAAATGAATTAAAAAATATATTAAAAAAATATACATATATGAGAATGAAGGATGACATTAAAAATTATAGTACGATCAAACGTTTCAAATTCTGACAGAGTAAACATCGAAAAGTCTTTAAAACAGGAGGATTTGCACGTCCACGAGTGTGGATATGGCTGAATTATAAATGAATAGGGGGTGAGAATAAAGTAGAGACCTCATCTCTCTGCCTACCTCAATAGAGACATGGCATGATTCTGATGGCGATGATAAGGATGATGATGATTATGATGATAATGAATAATGGTGATGATGATGCTGATAATAACGATGGTGTTGATTATGATGATCATGATAATAATGATGATGATGATAATAATCATGAAACGATGATTATTGTAATAATGATGATAATAATTATTGAAATCTAGATAATGGTTATAATGACTATGAGGATAATAATGATGATAACGATGATGATAATGAATAATTGTGTTAATGATTTTGATACTAACGATGATGTTGATTATTATGATAATAATGATGATAATAATCATGTTGATGATGATATTATAATGATGATTTTGCTAATAATAATGATAATGACGATGATGATAATAATGATGATTATTATTATAATGTGTTTTAAAATGGTGATGATAATAATATTGATGATAATGGTGGTGGTAGTAAAAAATGATGATTATTGATGAGAATCATTATAATTATGACGATAATAATGATAATCGTGATAAAAATTACGATGATTATTATAATTGTGATGATAATACTGATGATGATGATAAACATAATGATGATGACGATTTTGATTATGATAATGATAATAATGATGATGGTGATAATGATGATGATAATAGTGACGATGGTATATTCTCCCAATGAACTCTGCTATGACACACATTTACAGCAGAAGTATCTTTCTCGGTCAATGATGCTAGTAAAAAGCGCTCTTAGCAGGGTGAATTGCCTAAACGTAGAAATACAAGGACAAAAAATAAACGTTTTGACTGTTTTTTCTTTACCAACTACTACAGAACCCGTGAATTACTTCTTGCTAGTCCACTCTCCCTCAGCAGTAAAGGACTGGTGAGAGGAACGCCTTCTCCGCCCTTTTCACGCTTCGCCGCGTCTTCGTCATTTTTCTGTATGAATTATTCGACCGGAATCCACCGCAGGACGACTGCGGTTTTGTGGGAAACTCGGCACTTATTAAGGGGAGACGATAATTGAATATTATTTCCTCGCTGGCTACCCCATGGCTAGGAAACATTCGCCAATGTAGGGGTACTCAGTGATTTGTTGCATCATAGGTTAAAAAATATACTTATTAAATATTTTTAGCAAGACTTAATCTTTGGGTCATCGTTAAAAAAAGATTGTTTCCAAACCACAAATTTTCTGATAAGTTTATGTACCCTGCTATTTAGGTAATATTTTATCAGTTGATGGAAGAGTTACGAAAGATATCGAACGGCGTGTAGCCAAAGGAAACAAAGTAAATGGGGTACTTAAACATATAGACAATGAGGTACTTAAACGAATCGGACAGTATCTGATAAGGTGATGATAATCCATAATAATATTTTAGTACCAACCGAAGTTAAACGCGGTCGGGGGAAAAGACTGCTAGGAGTCAAAAAGTGCTTTAGAAATTAAAATAATTTGAGTAAGATGAAGAAGAGGTTTCTGAGACGGTTAGGGTACAGCACGAAAGAAAGAACAAAGACTAACAAAAGCAATATATAGTGCAAATGTGAGTGGAAGACGTGGTAGAGGAAGACCAAGGAAGTAAATTTGGATCAAATGAATGATATTTAGAAAGAAGGAAATGTAGGGAGAAAGAGAAATCGAAGGAGTTGTATGAGAAAATGAATCGGTGTTGAAGAAAACCCGTGGAAAATATTTGGCATTCTAAATACTGATATACACTCTTTAAAAAGTATTACAAGAAATATTTTAAATATTATTTGAACGAATACTGTTTTTCTATTACTTCTGCTTTTTTTAGTTCGTGTGAATGGAAGACCTTAAAACATCTAAGCTACTCCCTGTCGAATTATATTTATCTTTGAATGATGCTCGATTGAGAGGGTTATAAAATATGATCCCATACATTTTGATACAATATTATTTATTTTTTTCCTTCAACAAATATTGTCCAACCTAAATGAAAAAATGTGTTTATTTGTTGATCCCATTCGTTAGCTTATTTTTTTTAATTAAAAAAATAATTTTAAACCGTTTTTTTATTTACCTAATTTACATTTACATTTTATTACCTGCAGCAATATTCAAATATGTCTGAAACGTACAACCTATTAAGTATATTGTTAGTGACATTAACATGATTATTGTTCTAGGTTAGTCAGAAACCCACTCGAAATTATTTTATCGAGTAATATTTAAAAAAAAATCAAACACAAATATTTAAAAAAAAAAACTCATATACTCTTTCTAATATGTATCAACATAACAATGTACATATATTCATAAAAGCAATAGGTTAAAAAATAATGCATGAATCGAAATCAGGACGTCAAAATGCAAAGCAATAATGAAAACCATAACTGTGTTGTTCCCAATAAAATATTTGTACAAAAACACTAACGACTTTATATAGAAGTTTAATACATGTACGTAATAATAAAAATGGATTTTATTACTTGGAACTCTCGGAGTTTTCTAAGCTACTTAAAATGAACGTTCTCTCTCATTAGCAACAAATATTTAATACTTGGGAGAAATATACAAACATTGCTATCATTTACAAATAACTTCGTGAAACTTATTCGTAACACCCCAAAAGTTATCCAAGAATATATTTAAAACAGCTACTAACCGCCAATACAACACAAATTCTAATGATAAAAATGTCCTACAAGTAACACCACTCGGAAACCTATCGGAAAATGTCTTACACTACTCTGAAACCTGTCGGAAAATCTAAATAGGAAAATTTAAGTACTACCCAAAACAAAAACAAAAAACGTATTTCGTGCGTTGTCTTTTTTTACAAGATGATGGAATATTCATTCATTCATTCATTCAAAGGACAATTTTACATAGCGCAGTTTAGAGAGCAAATTGTCCTCAAGGGCACTCTAACTCGGTACTCGAACCCACTATTATGAAACAAATCACATCTGATAGCTATAACAGCACCCGAGCGAATCATGTATTAATATGTATTTTATTTATATACTGTACGCGTAGAAAGATTTTATGAGGTCTTAAGTGAAAATTGGCTGATATTTAAAAAAAATGTTTTCCAGCAGGAATTGAACCCTCAACCTCTGGGCTGGAAGACAGGTATCTTACCAACTAGGACACGGAGGTCGTCGAAATTGATTGAATGGTAATTTAATAAAAGGACAATTAATATGGCGCCGTTTCGAGTGTATAGTATCCTTAAGGGAGCTATGGGGAAATATCCAACATTTACAGAATACTATATTCTGTTAAAACCCATAAATTAGGTACCATTCCTAAAATTACTTACATAACTTTTGATGTATATGATTAAATAATATATGACCACTACATACATACACTACACCTAAAGCTGAATTTGTTTCACCTTTCCGAAGATCTGCAATGGTTTCTTAGTAGTTCGTTTTCCCTTCGTATATTCAATGCCGTTTTCTTATTAAATATATTTTTCTAAATATATACAGATGCGTATACCATAAGTAATATATACAGATGCATATCTAAGTAATATATACAGATGCGTATGCGTATGCTAAATAATATCTTCTTCTTCTTCGTCTTATTTTAGGCATGTTGGCCTGTTATGGTCCTGCATCATTGTTTGCCTCTTGCGACGTCGACTGCCAGCTGTCTTTCCATCTTTTGGGAGGTCGTCCTGGAGGTCTGCTTGCTTGGGGGATACTGTCCCTGGCCATTCTTACGGCTCTTGGTTCCGCCATTCTGGATACGTGTTCGTTCCAGAACCTTCTTCTCTGTCGTCCCCATCTGACAATATCTTCAACTTCGCACGTCCTTCGGATTTCTGTGTTATGTCTCTATCACGAAGAGTATTTTGCCAGCGATACTCCTCGAATCTACTTCATTTCGCTGGTTCGAAGGAGATTTTTTATTCTGACAGTGTCGGCTCTGGACTATATGCTGTATGTCATTATGGGGTGGGCACAGGTCTTGTATATCCTCACCTTGCTTTGGATGTTCATATGCTTGTTTTTCCAGATAGTGTTCTTTAAACATCCGGAAATAGCTGCGGCCTTTTGTGATTGTTCAAGCACGTCGCCATAGAGGTCATTATTACACATTATGCTAACACCCAAGTATTTAAATTTTGTTACTTGTTCAATCGGTGTGTCGTCGATCGCCACACTGCATCCAACTTGCTCTCTGGCTAGAGTCATGCATATAGTCTTGCTGATGGAGATAGACATGTTGTATTTTTTTTAAATAATATACAGTTGCGTATCTTACAGCCACAGCCACCACCTTCCCTTTCTAACATTCAATTGCGTCTGTCAATAACTGTGGGCTTTACAGTATTCTTCAAGAGATTATATTCTCTAAACGACGCTATATAAATTCTCATTTTATCATTCTAACTCAATATTCAAATAAATGTTAATATATGTTATGTTACATTTATGCTCGTTCTATTGAGTTTTTTTTTAAATTCTATATCAACAAAACGCTCTACATAAAAAAAACTTTAAAGTGTAATTCAATGTAGGAAATTAAAATGAAGTTAATTTATAGTTATAATATATAAATTAGATTAGTTCTTAAGATATACATTTGTATATAAGTATAGGAATATATAACCTTTGGCAAATGAACTATTTACGAGTATATAACTTTATTTAATAAAAAACGTAATGTTTGAAAATTGATGCATAAATCGTGAGAATGCCTGGTTTGGTGAATATTTTCAGTTCAGGAGGGTCCTTCTCCGGCATTTCCTCAATCTTAGACCTTGACCAGGGGACTGATTATTCCATTATGTCTTAGACCTTGACCAGGGGATTGATTATTCCATTACGTCTTAAGTATTTTTATGTTATAATTTAACCTCAATTTTAATATTCTTATTTCCCTTGAGAGAGATTTAATTTTTTTTAATTGAAGTCTTGTATACTTTATTTAATCGAATTAATTGCATTCGATTATTTTTCTTCTTATCGTGTACTGATATACATTGGTATTTTTGTGTATCATGTTTCAAACAATATATACATATCGTCACGCCGTGTCCCTTTCGGTGTAGGCAAAGAGAACGGACCTCCAAAATTTTATATCCAAGCACATATATTTTGCCTTCTCTGCATTCATACACTTCATTATGCACAGTTTTCTATTATTCATGCTTTCACTTTACTTATCATTTAAAAATGTATCCATTTGTTCTAGCCACATTTACCTCGGTCTACCTCTTCCACGCACACCTTGCACTTTGTATACTCGCTTAGTTATTCTTTCGTCATTCATTATCTCCATATGTCCAAATCATCTTAAAGCCACTTTCTTCTTCTCACTTATAACATCAATTTTACATATGCATTTATTTCTGATGTTTTTACTCCGCCTTGTTTCAAACATTGACACTCCACAAATTCTCCTCAATGCACGCATCTCCACAGCATTTATCTTACTCTCATCATTTTTCTGCCAAATCCAAGTTTCTCTTCCATACATCAAGGTAAGCACGTTATTCAAATGATGTGAGATCAATAAATTAAGGTTAAAAATCAATAAGCCTCAGAAACTTACCTTTTCTAAGTTGAAGACCCCCATATGTTACATTACGGTTATGAAATAAACAGCTCTTTGCTTTTGCGAATATCTCAAATTCATGACCAGGAGATTGTGTTGAATGTTCAGTTATCCTTTATTGTGCATATTGATGGTGCATGTAATAAGGACATTACGATGTTGGGTTGGGAAGGTAGAAGGCATAGATTTACAAACAGTCCTATCCAATCATACAACTTTTACCTCCTTCACATTCTTGCACAATCTTCTGTTATTCATGCATACATTTCCTTTTCTTTTAAAATCTGGTCCAATTGATTCAATCATATTTTTCTTCTATTGTATTGTATTACACTTTTGTTGTATACAGTACAACCTGACAGGTGTTTAGCGGATGGCCTAGTAGGACGTGCTGATGATTATGATTGTTGTTTGGTATTTAAATAAAATACCTCGATTAGCAATGCGGAAAGTGGGAGTGAATAATCAATGAATAGTAAACAGCGATGAATGGTCAAGTGATTAATAATAAGTGATTCTTTATTTATCGATAAGTAGGTATATATACATTTTAGAACGGGGCGCGTGAGTGCGCCCGCAATATATTTTTATCTCACTCCTGCGCGTGCAGAGGTGGTTGCAGACGTTGCGAATAATATAGTGGGTAGATAATTTGTTGACGAAAACGGTGAGACAGCGCGATGCGTTCTCTTTCTACTGTGGAATGTAACGTAAATAGTATTTGCGGGTAAACAATATTAATGTTCTGGTATGCGACCTTTGGACATGTCCGAAGGTCGATTCGTCGGTCGTTGACCGTGCGTGTTGACAATATTCAGGGATGACGGTAGTCCCTACAGGTGTATTGCCATGGCAATCTCTTCCAAACCAGAAATACGTTAAAGTGGACTTAAATTAAAACCAGACTTGAATCCTTTTTTAAAAAATCTGGGTTCCAGCGGGATTTGAACTCGCAACCTTCGGACTGGGAGACAGGCGTCTTACCAACTAGGCCACGGAAGTTGGAGGTTCTATCTACCTCTTACACATACACTTGCAATTCTAACTTGTATACTCTCTTATTCTTTCTTTTATCATTTATTATCTCCACATACCCGAAACATTTTAAAGCTGCTTTCTTCGTCTTTCTTAAAACATCAATTTTCTCTTTGTATTATTTTCTGATGTCTTCATTACGACTTCTTTCGTACATTATAACTCCACATTTCTTTTCTTAGTGAACACATCTGCACAGCATTGATCTTACCTTTTCCTAAGGAAAATATATGCATCCTGATTATTTTTTAAAGGGGTTGATGCGTTATATTTAGTTTTACAATTGTTACTGTTGTACGTAAAGGATATTAACTATAGTTTATTTTGGGAAGGTAATTTTTTTTAGTGGAGAATTTTATCATACAATATTTTTTATAAAATAATTTGAATAAAAACTAAACAGTTATAATCAATTAATTTTATTAAATAAAATAATTTTTCTTATTAATGTATTTAACAAATTATTTTACAATATAAAATATTAGAGAAATATACATGATGAGTGATATATATTTTTTCAAGTATATAGTATCAAAAAGACGATATTTTATACAATTTTGAAGCAATATCTGTAAAGTTTTTTACCATATATTAAATTTACAAAAATAGTACCATTCAAATACCTTTACTTTTATACTGTTTTTTTTTCATAGGAAATTAATTTACACTGGTTATTTTAGCAGGAAATTAATTTATACTGTTTTTTTTTCGCAGGAAATTAATCTATACTGGATTTTTTCACAGGAAATTAATTTATACTGGTTTTTTTTCACATGAAATTAATTTATACTGGGTTTTTTTCACAGGAAATTAATTTATACTGTTTTTTTTTTACTTTGCAATTTTTATACTTTTTTTATTTATTTATACTAGACTTAACATTTATTTATCTAAAACCAGTTAAAAATACGAGTATCATAAAAATAACTGTTTGTTAGAAATTGATGTTTAATGTAGAGTCACAAAAACGCACACATTGAGGGAATGAGTTGGGAAAGACAAAAAAATCCTATGTGTGTCTAAAATAAATGGAAAGCAATGAAGAAGTAGATCAAAGAATGAGTAGATGGAGATAACAAAAAAATTAAAGTAGGGGAAGATAAGAAGTTTAAGAAATAAATGAGGACGTATGATCAAATGTATAGATGTGAACGAAATAAAAGTTGTGTGCATGGATAGGAAAATGTGGCGATCTCTTATATCTGAATTTACCTAAAGAGATAAGCTTAATGGTATCTATGAACATATTTTTTTTAATAGATCTTATTGAAAATTTATATCAGTTGTATAAGGTTTTTCGGAGTTTCGAAACGCGTGGTTTGGCTTATGATGCCTCGTAGCTTATGACATATATTGGTATCCATTGATATCCACGTGATATAAGAGTATATTGGCATCATAATCCAAACCACCCGGTACAACACTCCGAAAACCTTTATCTAACTGATACGAAGAACAGCGAAATCCTCAAAACACAAAGATTATATAAGTTGTAAAAGGTTTTTCGGAGTGTTGTAGCGCGTGTTTTGGCTTATGATGTCTCGTAGCTTATGATATATATTGGTATCCATTGATATCCACGTGATATACATTGGCATCATAGGGTGTGGGCTGAAAAACATCTGGTGTCCCCGTGGCTGGGTTCGCCCTATATTGGTGGGGTGTATTTTGGCCGAGGGGATGCTATTAGATGAGCCCAGACCTTTTGATAGCTTCTGTGTCTGATGTATTGTCTGCAATTTATGTGTTTTAGTAGTGTTACTCAGATGTGATCTTGTACATACTATGTTGCTGTCAATAAACCTAGTATTTATTATTTATTTATTTATAATTCAAACCACCCGATACAACACTCCAAAAACCCTTATCTAACGGATACGAAGAACAGCGAAATCCTCAAAACATAAAGATTATATTAGTTGTAAAAGGTTTTTCGGAGTGTTGTTGCGCGTGGTTTGGTTTATGATGCCTCGTAGCTTATGATATATATTGGTATCAATTGATATCCTTGTGATATATATTGGCATCATAATCCAAACCACCCGGTACAACACTCCGAAAACCTTTATCTAACTGATACGAAGAACAGCGAAATCCTCAAAACACAAAGATTATATAAGTTGTAAAAGGTTTTTCGGAGTGTTGTAGCGCGTGGTTTGGTTTATAATGCCTCGTAGCTTATGATATACATTGGTATCCATTGATATCCACGTGGTATACATTGGCATCATAATTCAAACCACCCGATACAACACTCCGAAACTCCTTATCTAACTGATACGAAGAACAGCGAAATCCTCAAAACACAAAGATTATATAAGTTGTAAAAGGTTTTTCGGAGTGTTGTAGCGCGTGGTTTGGTTTATAATGCCTCGTAGCTTATGATATACATGTATATTGGTATTCATTGATATATATTACATTGGCATCAAAATTCAAACCAGCTGGTACAACATTCCAAAAACCCTTATTCAACTGGTACGAATAACCGCGAAAGCTTCAAAACACATTTGAAAGGTCATATCGTTTACAATAATTTAAGCATCAAAATTTCGACTAGTTTTGCATCCAATATGTTAATATTTAAAAACACTTATTAAAATATGGAATATATTTTTTAAAGGTAAATAATATTCGCATTCATTTGAAGAAATGTAAAACTAAGGTATTAAGCTGAAAAATATTCTAACGGGAGAAAATTTTCAAGTGAATCTCTCCGCCATTTTGTGAAGTGAACCGCAAACAACGAGAGAAAATATTACGTGATGTAATAGAAAACATGGTAAATTCTGTTCAGTAACAAATAATATTTTAGATAATAAATATATGTTTTTATGAAAACTAAATATGAACTTTATATTTTTATTCCGTGAAAAAATTTATTTCCGTTAATAAGACAAACTCCGTGACTTAGTTGATAAGACGCTTGTCTTATTAACCTACTCGGAGGTTGCGGGTTCAAACCCCGTTGGAACTGAGATTTTTTTAAAAGAATTTCAGTCAGATTTTTCACTTTTAACATCTTTCTGGTTGGTTGTAAGAGATTGCCACATGGCAATTAGCCCACCAGCTTGAACTGTATACAACGAAAGTGTAATACAATACAATACAATTTTTAAAAAAATTAATAGGTAAAAATTAATAGGTAAATTAATAGGTAACCCAAACTTGGATGGATAATTTATAATATGAAAGAATTCAAATCTTGTCAGAATATTTGTGCAAATATTATTGAGATAAATTATTAGAAAACCTTAATTCCTGAAGATAATTAAAAAAAATAAACATTACAATACAAATACACTGATTCTATAAAGAAAAAAAACATTATAAATAATCCAAATATTCATGAAATTGATAGAGGAAATTTATTTTTATAAATACAAGAAAACATTAATTAAAATATTTAGTAATATTTAGTTTTCAGTGATTTTTCAACATTATTTTAATAAATGAATCTGAATTTTTACTTTAAAACGCGTCACAGAGTAAAGTATTTAAAATTTTGATATAAATAACTTTGACTAATATAAGAAAATTGACTGTATTGGTCCCAAAATAAATATATTTGTACAATTATATTGATTCCGTTTATCATAAATTATTTTTACTTATAATGCACTAATATCCATACAAATAAGGGTACCCCTGAATTTGGGGAATTGCTGATAAAGGCACAAACATCGGCATCATTCTCTCAGCTTGCACTAGATGGGTTTTGGTATGCTTCTTTAAATGGTCTCTTCTTCCGAATTTCTTCCCGCAAGTCTGACAGGGATACGGCCTTAGCCCCGAATGAATTCTCCTATGTCTTGTCAGTTCTTCATTCCTGGTGAAGGTCTTCCCACAGTTCTTATCGTCACATTTGAAAGGTCGCTCACCAGTGTGAATCCTGACGTGACCTTTTAACTGTCCATTATTTGAAAAACCAACGTCACAGTGTGGACATTTGTACTTCTTTGGTCTCTGTTTCCTGGCGTTCAATAGCTTTGTCTGGTTTTCTTGATGCAAGATCCTCGCGTACTCTAATTCCATCGCGTAACCTTGTGCGAATGATTCTAATAGAAGTGGATCATTTGGCGGTATGCCAAGACTCTGTGCAAGTTCCGCTTGTGCTATCAAATCGTTTGGAAATCGTTGTAAGTGTGGAGAATATGGATCAGCATATGGAATAGTTTCTAAAGGGTTTACCATGTGTTCAGGAAAGCCTTGACTGTAAGGTGGAATACTAGAAATCGGAGAGACGTTATAAAGTAAAGAAGGTTCTTGTTTGCATTTCGTTGAGTTTACATTTGGTATCTTAGTATTTATAATCTCTGCATCTCTTTTAGTTTCCCTTTTATCCATTGATTGCATATTTTTACTATTCCTCTTCTGGGTTGCACTTCCTTTGTTACAACTTTGCTTGTGTTTCAATATAGTTTTATCTACAGTATGTCCTAAACGTCTATTAATTTCTTCTAATTTTTTATCACTTAATTGCAAAGAGTTCAAGTTTTCTTGAATTATTTCACTGTTTTTCATGTTAGTTTCATCTGTCGTTGTAGAAATTGTAGAATCTTGATGAATCGTGGTCAGATTCCCTTTTTGCTGATTTCTCACTTTCCTCAACTTGTTTCCTTTATCGGCTTGCATCCTCTTCTGACGATGTTCGGATATCTCTTTAAAAACTGAAGAGTATAACACTGGAGTGTCTTTGACATCTTTACCAAAGTTTTCTTTAACTATATCACAATTTTCATGTTCACTCGGAACGTCCCACGGTCTGAATAATTTTGAATACATTTGCGACGCAAGAATCATCTTGATTAAGTTTATATAAACACAAACAAATCACAAGGTTTTATCTTCTTAGTAAGTAGTTTTTGAACTGTTTACAAAAAGTCTTTACTATTTATAAAAAAATCCCTTTCAATAACTTTACTAACAATAGGATAAGTGTTTAAACTCAAATACACCACTTGACAAGATCGTCCTCTAGGGATGTTGTTGAGCAAAGTATCAACCCTCAACTGGCTTTAGAATCGATCTCTTTCTGCCTATATACACATTTAAAGTAACAACTGGTATCAATAGTCTAGGGTACAATTCAAAAGAAGCTGAATGCATTTATCCCCCCACCCCATAACAAACAAGACCAATAGTTGCAATAGGCCTCATGTCTAGAATACACTTTGAACAATTCTATACCTTTTGCTTAACTATTTTAGGGGTTGCTGTCTTTTTTGTTTAGTTTATGTCCCTTGAGTTGTTGCGGTTCTTTGTTATCTGTTGGAGTGACAGTGCATTTAGGGTAGTCTCGGGGTGATTTTTTGCCCCTGTTTCGGTGTGCCCACAGAAGGCAGTTGACATCTGGGGGCCGGCCCACTGCCAATTACAATAGCTCGAGCCAAGCGGTAGTGGGGGAAGGTCTGGCCCCTTTTTCTATTGAATGATCCCCCTTTTTATGCAACAAGAACCACAGAATATTGATACCCACCTACTGGAAAAACTAACTACTCATTTTAAGTAATTTATTTAACTTAAGAATTTTCTAATAAAAAAAAAACTAAATTTTTTCCCATATTTTGTGATTATTTTTAATTTAAAAAAAAATCTTATTAATTTTAATTTCAATTTTCAGTACGCACGCTTTAAAAAATATGTTTACTATAGTTTAGAAAAGTACTTTAAAAAAAATTAAAAGGCATTGTTTTTACATGTGAAAACATTAATTATTCTTAACTTAAAATAAAACCATAATTCGAGTTTTAACCCTTTAACGGGCATAAGTAGAAATGGGTCGCATATGCGACCACCCTTATGGTTATACTTATAAGGATTCATTTTTTTAATGAAACATTTTTAAGTAACACAAATGTCAACTTGGCAAATGTTGTGGACGGGCAGAGGTCTTATTTAAGACGGATCGTCGTGAAGTTAGCTGCATGTTCAGTAGCAACTATCTAAACATCCGGTCAATTTTTTGTCAAAAATGTAAATAGGTATTATAAGTAAATCACCATTCATTATATCTCATATAAGAATTTTATTTCCTAATACAACCTAAACTTAGATATTATTACTTAAACATTCATTGGTCACTTTTGCGACCCCTTACATGATTCCTGAAATGGGCACAGCCTCATATGCGACTGCCTCGTTTCCAAAAATTTAAAACACTATTTCGAAGAAATAAAGTAGATTTGATACACATAATAATGATTTATTCAACAAAAATCTCAATATCTCAAAAATAAAAACTTGCCCTATAAAGGGTTAATGAGAGTTTTTATTTGGTTAAAAATATATAAAATACTTTCAGTTCTGTTTTTGTATAAAATATGATTATTTTTAAATGCAAAAAAACACATACATATATTTTGCGCTTGTAGGGTAGGCAGTAAAAACAGATCTTCAAACATTTATATCCAAACACATATATTTCGCCTCCGCCACATTCATACTTCTTGTCACGCACAATCTTCCTTTATTCAAACTTTTCTCTTTACCGTCTTTCATAATCTGGTCCACTTAACTCATCCAAATTATCCTCGCTCTATATTTTCCACGCACATCTTGCACTTCTGACTTCTGATCTGATAAAATAATGCAACAGGAATAAAAAAAAACAAAATTTTTTATTCATGACGTTATTTTCTTAAACTGTGACTTAACTTTGTTGTTTTTTTTTTAAATATATATTTAATATAAGTTACATATGTATACAAGTCATAAATGAAATTGAATTTAATATTTGCTTAGTCATTCTTTCTCTCCACATGTCCAAACCGTCATGAAACTCCTTTCATCATTTTACATAAATAGCCATTTTATTCATAATTCATTTATAATATTTCATTCTGCCTTCTTTCATACATTGACACTCCACAGATTTTTATTAGTGCTCTCATCTCTACGACATTAATTTTACATTTATTATTCGTCTACAAAGTCCAAGTTTTACTTCCACACGTTAAGGTGGGCAACCCTACGCAATTATGTATTGTCATTTTGGCAACATTTGACCTAGTGCTGTTGTTGTATAAGAGGTGTATAACGCACTGGATTTCCATACGGAAAGTCGTCGGTTCGAACCCCGCGCTGTGCTACTCCCTTCAAATGACAGAGGCATTTTTTCCGCCTAGTATTCGGGGGTTTAAGGATACCTATGACTACGGTCATATCTATTCTTTCAAAAAGATTTTTAAAAACATGAAAGTGTGCTCCAATCGTCTCACTTGCGGCGTGCCATCGAATCCAGTACAGTGGTGAGATGGGTTAGTTTACTAGTATGTAATGGTTCGCTAAATTAAAATAATAAAAAAACTAACTCCATGACACAGAATCGCTTTCCAGCTGAATTGACGTTGGAATGGCGAGGGGATCCTCGACTACGAGGCCCAGCAACGATCGATCGATTGTTGTATTAAATAAATACCTAATATGCCATTTTTAAAGAAGGATCTGCAATATAAAAAACAAATAGAATAGGCAATAAAGAAGACATTTATACCAACTTACAGAATCAAGCCTCTCTCATATCGCTTTTCATGCTATACCAGTTGGTTGTCAACTTCCAGGCAAACCACCCGAAAAAAGAGTTTAAAGTGCACGTCCCAATAACAATGCTGGAAAACTGTTCGCGAAAGATAATAGTCCTCAACGGTCTCTTTGTGTCAACTTTGATACATGGGAGTGAAACGTAGACGTGCAAAAGTCTGAAAGTTGCCGAATAAATGTGTTAGAAATGCATGCATTGATAAAATTTGAAATAAAGTGATTGCGAACTTAAAATTGAGATTGTTTAGATATGTAAAATGAATTAATGAATAAAGACAAAAAACAAATATAAATTACGATTTTGAGTAGATGTGGTGAAAAAAGACAAAGAAAAGCACGACAAAAGAATGGTATTTGGAAGAAAAAAAATAACCAAGTCATAGTATGAAAAGA
This sequence comes from Odontocerum albicorne, assembly GCA_949825065.1. NCBI lineage: Eukaryota > Metazoa > Arthropoda > Insecta > Trichoptera > Odontoceridae > Odontocerum > Odontocerum albicorne. The sequence goes on along the minus strand of OX463859.1, from coordinate 6,699,169 downwards.
GACGATGATACAGATATTTAGAAGGCGAAAGATGTATGCCGCGTTAGGAAATTCTAGCGCTCGGTCCTCACTGCTTACCCCGATAGAGAAACAGCACATACGTCTATATATTTAATGAATGATATTTCGAAAGAAGGATACGCAAACAGCCAGATAAATTGTAGGGGCACGGAGTGATGTTACATATAATTTGACGACCTCCGTGTCCTAGTTGGTCAAACGCCCATCCTGAAGGTGGCTGGTTCGTTTCCTGCTGGAACCCCGATTTTTATAAAAATGATTATTGTTTCGGATTTCACTTAAGCCACAATTAACCTTTTTCTGGTTGGTTGGTAGGTATTATGGATGAGTGCAAACTTAAGGTTGATGTATTGAGCAAAATGAAGAATGATACTCGGAGATGGTTTGGGCACGTGGAAAGAATAATGAAGAAAGACTAACAAAACAAATCTACAGTGCAAAATGTGAGTGGAAGGCGCTGTAGAGAAGGACCAAGGAAACAAATGTTGGTTGATTGAAAGAAATTGCTTCAAAGTAATATAATAAATCCTCCAAATCTATTAATATCAAAGTTTTATAAAATTGTGTCAACGAAAATGTTGTCAGAATCACCAGTTGTGATATGTTACAGTGTACCATATGTCAGAATCACCAGTTGTGATATGTTACAGTGTACCATATGTCAGAATCACCAGTTGTGATATGTTACAGTGTACCATATGAATGAAAAAACAAATAAATAAAAAACTGAACTTAATTTTTTTTTAAAACCAATCAAAGTATGGTTGGATCTTTGGAAAGAAAGAAATATTAAATATCAGAGAAATCATTGGAGATGTATGAGAATGCGATGTATGAGATGTATAAGAAGATGACCTCCTTGGCCTGGTGGTAAGACACTTGTCTGCCAATCCGTAGGTTGCGGGTTCGATCCTTGAGGAAACCAAAATAAAAAAAAAATGGGAATACAATCTAGTTTTCACTTAGGGTCCATTAAAACATATTTTTGGTTGGTTTGAAGAGATTACCGCATGGCAATAAGCTCGCGGGGTTAAAAAATGTATGGATGCAGTTGAGGCAAAGATGTGTGTCACGATCGGAAAGTCTGGCTCTCTTTCGTTCCTACCTACCCCGAAAAGGAGACGGTATGATGATATGTATGTACTAATTGATTTATTGTTAAATATTCTAATATGTAGTTCCACAATGTTAAAGCCGAAGTGTTTGTTGAAATAAATAACAAAATGAGGGGAAAAAACATCCCTTGTAACGTCCTTCAAGATGTTCTATATATTATATGAATTACTTGTTTACTGTACCATGAATTATGTGTCACACAAAACCTTTTTCAGCCCCACATATCCTTCCTTTCAGAACCAATATCTAATTACCAATAGTCAATTCGATTTCCTTTCTTGACATTCATCCAAATTCCTTGATTTTACAAAAATTGCACAAAATCTTCTCCCATCCAACAATCGAATTCCGTTATACAGTAATCCCTCCGTTTACGCGGATTATTGGGCTCTAAGAAAATAGCAAAGAAATAATAAAAATGACGCTCTCCGTAGTCTAGTTGGTAAGGCATCTGTTTTCCGATCTGGAAGTTGCGAAATACATTTCTGTTAGAACCCAGATATTTAATAAAATGACTCAAGTTTGGTTTTCATTTACATCCTTCTTAACAAATGTCTGGGTGGTTGGAAGAGATTGCCACATGGCAATAATACTGCTTATTATACAGTATACAACGAAAGTGTAATAAAAAAAGCGCGTTAATTAATCCCAAAAAAAACTTTGTAAAATTGGTCATAATGATATAAAAACCTGCATGGCCTAGTTGGTAAGGCGCTTGTCTCCATGCCCAGGGGTTGCGGGTTCGAATACCGTTGAACCAATACTTATTAAATAATATTCCCGTATATTTATCAGCTAAAGGCTCTTAGACATTTTTCTGGTTGGTTGGAAGAATTACCACATGGCAATAAATCCGCCAAATTGTACTGTATACAATAATATTCTAATACAATACAATACCATCACTCTTTTAAGACAGGCAGAAAAGACAGAATGCAAAACATTCCAACCACTATGTACATCCTTCACATTCATAAATCTTCTCCTCATCATGCTTCTCCTGTTTTTCTTACTCCTTACCTTTCATCCTTTCAAAATGTCATTCACTTGGTCCAACCATACTTTTCTCGGTCGTCCTCTACCACGATTCCCAGTCTCACTTGCATCACTCCAGCATATGATCGCCTTCTACTTTGTTTAAGTGAGAATTTCATCACCTACACGTTCAACATGTCCAAATCATCTCAACGTGTGGTTTTTCACCTCAATAACACATCTGTTTTTAGATCATATTCGTCCTTAATAATTACATTTTTTATTGTGTCATACATCGATACACTACGTATTTTATCAGTCCACGCATTTCCACTGCATTTACTAAAAAAAATCTGATCATTTACATATTTTTTCATATTCTATTTTTATTTCACGTGTTTCTCCTCCCCGCAGCACGTGTTTCTACCTTCTATCCCGAGCCTCTGTTCAGGTGGAATGATACCAAAGATACACAAAATCATAAGTAAAAATAAAAAAGTAATAAACAACCAAAGAATATCAAAGTGTTCTCAACTGTCAAACACTTATCCTTTGAATTATTGTCGAAATCTAAAAAAACTAGTTGCAACCCGTGAAATATTCACGGAAGTAAAACAAATTCTACATTTATGAAAATATATATTCATAAATGTAATATTTGTTTATATATATATATATCATTTATACATCGTCCCCTTTTACACCGGTTCAAAGATTGTTATCTAGGCATTTAAAATTCGTTCAGTATCACGGACCCACCGAGATTCAAATTTCGAATTACTTTCGGAGAGATTCCAAGTATTCCTCTCTCGCTCTCTTGTATTAAAAATTAAATTCTCGTATTCTTTCTTTGACGACAACCGTCGTACGGGTTTTGGCCTATTTATATTATATTTCAAAAAAAAAATTGAGAAAAATACTTAAATTTATTTATTAAAATTTTATTCTTCCCGTAAATATACCACACACTTTTGATGTGGATTTTTCACTGTAACATGACACTAGTTTGATAAAAGCATTACTCTCATTACACACCGAGATTATTCGATCTGAAGAGAGCCTCGGGATAGGAGATAGAAACACGTGTGGAGGGGAAAATGTTATAAAATAAATAAATATACAATAGGTTGATAGCAACGTAGTATGTTCATATACATTGAAATTGCAAATGTAAAATTTCTAGATAATGAAGAAAAAATACATTTTTTATTTATTTCTTTTATTTTCTCAAAACAGGCTTAGCCTAATTACATTGAAAATAAAGAGAAGTGATAACATTATAACAGGAAAAAAAAGTATATAAAATTAAAAATTATGTACACACAAACACACACATACATACACACACATACTCGTATATTCAAAGTTACTTATATACGTTGATGAATGCTTTCTAACGCGCCTAATCTTAGAAGAAAATTTTGCTTTTGGTAATGTGACATGAAATACGTCAATATCCGAAGCAGTCCCGTTCAAAAAAATTAAGGCCCTTCCACCAGGCATAGTGGCTGGAAGACCCGTTCTTGCGTATGTTATTGAGAACAGTTCTTGCTGGCGCAATCTAGTGTAATTGTTAGGAACATTTAACGCTAATCTTTGTAGTAATGCTGGACAGCTCACAACTCCTCGAACGAGTTTGACAACGTATACCAGGAGACGCAGATCTCTTCTTACGCTCAAGGAGTTATACCCGAGCATGTCCAGCAGAAACTGTGTAGGATAAAGACATGGATCGACACCAAACTCACTCATATGGAGATATCGTAAATATTTTTTTTGTACTTTTTCCACCATGAGTGAGTTCTGCGACCCCACCGGGCTCCAAATGCAAGCATTGCTTTCTAGTTTGCTAAGGATTAATGAATTAAACAACGTTTTGAGCACCATTTGGTTTTCAAACGACTTAGAGATTCTCATTACAAATCCTAGAGTTTTATACGCTGAGTTGCACTTAATTTCTATGTGAGGACCAAATGTGAGATTGCTGTGGAACAAGACACCCAGATCTTTAATATTATCTGTGCGGGTTATAGGTATAGATTCTAGTGTATATCTATTGAATTTCAAACGTGTTTGATAACGTATACCAGGAGACGCAGATCTCTCCTTACGCTCAAGGAGCATGCCCAGCAGAAACTGTTGAAAGAGAAGCTATTAAAATGTTTAGGCTCATCTCATAATATCACCTATTCGAAATACACATTAAACAATAGAGGATGTGCCAGGCCGCGAGGACATCAGATGTTTTTCAACCCACACCCTAGAGGGGTAATTAATTACAGGAATGACAAAAAATAAACTACATTTAAGTGAATTCGCTCAAATGGAGGGAAGACTGTGTATCACCTTTAATATCACCAAAAAGTTCTTAAAATCAAATCCTCGTGGTAGTTAAAAATAATACTCGGATACAAAAGACATAATACAGCTTCAGAACTCTTTTTGGGGCTGTTAAAATCATTTTATACTTTCTACTATGAAATCGGAAGTATATTTTTGAATCCTTGATATCTCGCATATAATATGGGCAATTCGTAGAAATGTCACAGAGTCCTGCCGTGAAGGATGATCGATTGGTTATCTCCAAAGGTAAGGTGTTTTCTATCCTGAAATGTGACCCACATTTCCCATTTGACATCTCTTGACACCCTGATTCTTCGCATCAATAAATAGCATACGGATAATCAAAGGCTATTTCTTCTTCTTCCCAGTGTCATGTCAGATCCCTCCAACGTTGAATATCAGTTGAGAGTAGACATTTTTGTCCCCGGCAGCCCGAAAAAGATCTCCAACGCCCCTTATGGCAGTCCAATCATGTATATTGCGGAGCCAGGAGATTTGCCTCCTGCCAATACCTCTTCGACCCTCTATTTTGCCTTGGATGATTAGGTGCAGTAATTTGTGCTTTGCTCCCTTAAGTACATGACCCAAGTAGGACACCTTTCGGATTTTAATATTAGTCAGCAACTCTATCAACTTTGGTTCTTTGAAGAACCCTTGTGTTGCTGACCATGTCCGTCCAGGGTATCCGTAGCATTCTCCGGTGCATCCACATTTCGAATGCTTCCAGTCGGTTCATACTACTAGCTTTGAGGGTCCATGATTCGACTCCATGCAATAACACTGACCAAATGTAGCATTTGACTAACCGTTGTCGAAGTTTCAAGTTTAGATTTCAAATTTCAAGGCTATTTACTTTTATTACAAATGAAAACATCGTGTTTCCTTGTAATTTCCATACATTTATTTCATTTATTTATTTTACATGACAAGGAAAGACAATAATAATATAGCTGAAGTTTAAAGACATACATTTCAATAATCATAAAAATAACATATTCCCCTTTCCCCATCATGCTTAGTCACTATGCTCAGAAACCATGGACCTGCTGGCTGACTAACTAGGAATTTCTGTTTTTAAATGTCAATCAAATACGCCATATATGTTACTTCTAAAATGTTACATTTTTAAATGCCATATTTTTGAGATCAAAACATTAAAAAATTCCATAAAGAATTTTAAAAATAATTAATATTCTTAAACCCAACATATTAGATTAAATTTATACAAGTAGACGACCTCCGTGGCATAATTAATACGATGCCAGTATTTCAACCAGAGAGTTGCGGGTTCGATTTAAATTTAACTATTTTATATCCATTTTATACGATACAATAATAATATAGCAGGAGTTTCAAGAAATACATTTCAATAATAATAAAAATACTATATTCTCCTTCCCCCCTCATGCTTAAATACTATGCTCAGACATCGTAGACATATTGGCTGACTAACTAGAAATTCCTGTTTAAAGTCGACCAGCTTATTCCCCTTCTCCCGTCATGCTAAGTTACTACGCTCAGATATAGTAGACCTGCTGGCTGACAAACTAAGAAATCCTGTTTAAAGCCAACCAGCTTATTCACCTTCTCCCGTCATGCTTAGTTACTATGCTCAGATATAGTAGACCTGCTGGCTGACTATCTAGGAATTCCTGTTAAAAGCCAACCAGCTTATTCCCCTTCTCCCGTCATGCTTAGTTACTACGCTCAGATATAGTAGACCTGCCTTCTGACTAACTAGGAATTCCTGTTTAAAGCCAACCAGCTTATTCACGTTCTCCCGTCATGCTTAGTTACCATGCTCAGATATAGTAGACCTGCCTTCTGACTAACTAGGAATTCCTGTTTAAAGCCAACCAGCTTATTCACGTTCTCCCGTCATGCTTAGTTACTATGCTCAGATATAGTAGACCTGCCTTCTGACTAACTAGGAATTCCTGTTTAAAGCCAACCAGCTTATTCACCTTCTCCCGTCATGCTTAGTTACTATGCTCAGATATAGTAGACCTGCCTTCTGACTAACTAGGAATTCCTGTTTAAAGCCAACCAGCTTATTCACCTTCTCCCGTCATGCTTAGTTACTATGCTCAGATATAGTAGACCTGCCTTCTGACTAACTAGGAATTCCTGTTTAAAGCCAACCAGCTTATTCACCTTCTCCCGTCATGCTTAGTTACTATGCTCAGATATCGTAAACCTGCTGGCTGACTAACTAGAAATTCCTTTTTAAAGTCGACCAGCTTATTCCCCTTTTCCCGTCATGCTTAGTTACTATGCTCACATATCGTAGACCAGCTGGCTAACTAACTAGGAATTCGTGTTTAAAGTCAACCAGCTTATCACATGTGTAAAAGATAATGCTCTCACCACTAAAAATAACATAAAAAACAATTTCTGCATATAGGTAAGATTTGCACTTTTATAGTTCAAGTTTTTTTTTAAATAACCAAGTCAAGATACCACTCACAATAACCACATCCACATTGGTATATAATGTATAAGTACTAAGAATATTGCATTTTTACGCAATAACCCAAGAAATATTACATTTTTACACAATAACCCATGGAATATTGCATTTTTACGCAATAACCCATGAAATATTGCATTTTTACGCAATAACCCATGGAATATTGCATTTTTACGCAATAGTCCATGGACAATAAGAAAAGCAGATCTTCGTTGTTTAAAGTGTAAACATATTTATAAATGTTTTCCCTTTTTCAAAATATATTTCGCTACTTTTATATGAATTTAATACTTTTTGTATTCCTTTATTAATTATTAATTAATGAAAATATAACATAATGGTGAATTATTGTTAAGGCAGAGAAGACAGAGCGCCAAACTTTTCTATCTCGACGCACATCCCTTGCCTCTTCTACATTCATACACCTTCTCATATAATTCATACGATCTCTCTGACTTTTTACGTTTCCTTCTTTCAAAGTATCATCCACTTGATAGCGTGATGACATAGAGATAACGTAATGATATGTATATATGTATATATGTATGATTGCTTATTCTGTATAATTTATTTTTAAATTTATATGTACTAGGGTGTGGGCAGAAAAACATCCGTTGTCCTCGCGAAGATATCGCCCTCTATTCCTGGGGATGTATCTTAATTGTGAGGATGTTATTAGGTGAACCCAGACCTTTTGATAGATTCTGTCTTAAATGTGTTTTCTTAAATTTTGAAATACGAGTATATTACAATAAACTTATTTTTATTTTTTACATTTTTAATAAAAAAAAAATCACTTAAAAACATTATGATAACCCTGATGTAGACAGAATGATTCAAATAATATTTATTTTGTAATAACATAATCTTTTAATGATATACTTTATTTTTTTTATATTCTCTGTTTTTTTCATTTCAATGTCCTCTCTGCCTACCCCGACAGAGACATAGGGTGATGGTATGTATGTATAAGTGTATATGTGACTTAAATAAAAAAAAAATAAGCAGAAATGACCGTTGAACGTTATTTTAAAAATATAATACATTATTCTGATAAACGAAAAAAATAAACAATATGAAATGATTTTCGCAGTTTTAACATGTCACATTTAAGAAGTATCGTTTTGGGTCAACAGAGCTAATCTAGATATGTTGTACAGGTGTTTTTTATCCGACCTCACCTATTTTTGCCTCCAAATTTCAGACTTAATAATAGACTACAACAGTGTTCCCCAACCTTTTTAGACCTGCGGACCGGTAAAAAAAGGAAAAACAATTCGCGGACCACTAATACTGAAATAAAAATGGTTTTTTTATTTAATATTTTTTTAATCTTATATTGTGACAGATGGACATGCTCGTATGTAACTATAATATAATTAACAAATATACATATAACAGTTACAATTTTAATTGTAACATTGTCTGATACAATTAAAATTTAACAAAAACAATGGGGTTTTTCAACAAACTAATGCCAAACCTGCTGTTGCATCTTTGTTAATATATTGAATATTCTTGGCTGCAGTGCTGTCTCTGACATTATTTTACTTGTATGTACTGTTACTCTCACCGGTCCATTCCAAAATGAAAACAATTATATATTGTGAAATTCTTGGAAATATATTTAGGTAGGGTTTTGTATCCGAGTTCACTATCCAAGAGCAAATATTTCCGTTCTCCCTAAGTGTATCTGAGAAGATTTATGACTGTCCATTCTGAGAAAACCAGCGACCATCGTGTCGCATTATCATACCAATTATATTTATTTAACAATTATTAAAAATACAAGTCAACGTGCAAGCGAAAAAATCCTATATTTAATATTTTTGCATGGTGAATTTCTTGAAATTTGACATACTGTTTGCGGCCCGGCGGAAAGTCTGTGCGGCCCGGCACCGGGCCGCGGACCACCGGTTGGGGAACACTGGACTACAACAATGGGTGGTATACTCTTCAGAATCAGTCGATTGAACCGACTGTCCATCCAAAGAAACTCCTCAATCATTCTATAAAAGAGAATCAAAGAGAATTTTATCGATCGTCTTCCTACGTAGTTAGTTGTATTCAAAAGGCAGTTTATTATATTAATGTTCAACAAAGGGTATTCAAAATTCAAGAATATCTTTATTTGATTTTAATCAAAAGTATTGTGTAATACTGATGAACGTTTTGACGACCTCTTCTCTTCCAACCGAGGTATTGCAGATTTGATTCCCGTCAGTACCCAATATTTTTAAAAGGTTTCACTTGAAGCTTCTTTAAAATATTTGTGGTTATAGTTCAGAAAATGTAGAATGAGTCTTGTGACAGCTCACAAATTAACCCCAATACAACCTTGTAACGATGTTCAGTAATTTGAATTATTTTAACAACTTTAATATAAGCCTCAATTCTAATAAATAGCAAGTTATTTAGGTAAATACATTACATAAGGTTGTATTGGGCCAAATTTGTAAGCTGTCACAGGACTAATCCTAGAATTTCCGAACTATAGTTGAACTGCGTACAATAATACAATTATTATTGTCCGTATAATCAAGCCTTGTCCCTTGCGGAGTAGACGGGAGGGGCCGCATCTCCAATATCCGGGCAAACAATTTTTGGTCATTGTTATTTGTGTTATTAAACACTATTTATTCCACTTTTTGTTTCACATTCCACTGGTTTCAAGGCTTTCGCCTTATCATCAGGGAGCACAAACAAGGCTGAATTATGTTCGAACTGGTATTGTTAGTAGTTCGAACAGAATTCAGTTTTGTTTGTGCTCCCATGATGATGAGGTGAAAGCCTTGAAACGGGTAAACAAATAATGTCTTTAAACCTCCAGAATGCCTTAATTATAAATAATATATAATTGTTTGTCAATTGATGGAATACATATGAACATATATTTATATTATTAGGTGTTAACATACTCGTAAGTTGTGTCCATTTTTTTCCATTTTTAAAAATGAGCACCAAAAGTAAAACAAAATGGCTAAGGTTATACGTCATTCGAAAGAAAATTTTCTGCTCTACAAGATATTGTGTTTGCTTTTACGTTACATATATTATTTTATTTGATTACAAGCCTTCAAAATGGAATGTCAAGTAGACGAAAGTGAGCATTTTCGACACCTCCTTCTGTTCGCGTTCAATCGAGGGAACAAAGCTGCCAAAGCTACTCGCGATATTTGCGAAGTGTACGGTGAAGATGTTATGAATGAAAGGACAGCTCGTCGATGGTTCCATCAATAAAGACGTCGAATTGCGGACATGGTTGGACGAATTCCTCGAGTCAAGACCGGGTGGTTTTTATCGCACAGGCATTGAAAGACTTGTAGAACGTTGGCAAGAAGTTGTAAATAATGAAGGAGAATACATTATTGACTAATTTGTTGTATTTTTTTTTGTTGTGTCCTCTTGTTCTCTTCATTTGGAAAAAAACGGACACAACTTATGTTAACACCCAATACATGCTCAAATATTTACAAAATACAATATTAATATCGAACAAGGTTATCAAAATATTTTAAGATGATAGTCCATAACAGTATTCTAGTACCAATGAAAAAACAACGAAACCCAATAAATGTTGTAGATTCTTAAACTCTGACAAGAATATATAATGATAGAATATGGAATAAAGTAGTAAGGGATTAATGAGAACTTAAGACTGATGTGTAGAACAAGATGAAAAAGAGGACTCTGAGATGGTTTGGCCATGTAGAACGAATGAATGAAGAAAGTGTGTATGAAAGAGGCAAAATATGTGTGCCACGATAGAGGATGGTGTTCTGTCATCTCTACTTATCCCAACAGGGAAACAGTGGTTTGGTATAAACTCGTATGTACCATATCTATAGTAGTAATATTTGTCAATTTCAAAAACATTCTTTATAATAATTCAGCGCAAAAATAAGTAGTAAAAAATGTATATGTCAACCTTACCACAATGACTTTATCAAGATTCAGTGACAACTTTTCTTTTTTCTTTAATTTATTACTCAACGTAAAAATTCCATATAAAATCTATTTTTCCTCTCAAACAATTCAAACGTATTAAAAATACAATCGCACCACCCTCAAGCGTCAATTCAAAAATCCATGAATGAACTAAGCCCATTCTTAAAATATATTCGAATTCAATTGATTTTAAAATTTACGATGTAACGCGTTAATACAACAATAATATTACCGTCTATGAACTATTTAGTGAAAAGGCGAGTCTATAAAAGTATAGACCACACAACGATATAAAAACTATCACAAATAATATAAAGAAATCTCCTCACAATGCGGCGTTAACTTGGGAAGATAATTTAGTCGTTACAATAGCGAAATCTAGTTTCTCGTAGAAATAACAAAATAAGAACTTGTCGCATATAAATCAAGGACTGTATTAAATGTTTGAAATTGACAAAAGTTTGTTCGTAAATTCGCGTGACTTTGCGAAACCGTATTATAATATAGTTTTGGTGGTAAATTATATCAAAAACTTTTGAATACATCGTGTTTTATTGAATTTTGAACTTCGACTATTCAATTCAATTTATTTAACCCAATTCCATTATAGTTATCATCCTTCATAATCATTTTATCGAAACAATTTTACATAATCATTTTATCGAAACAATTTTACATCATCATTTTATCGAAACAATTTTACATCATCATTTTATCGAAACAATTTTACATAATCATTTTATCGAAACAATTTTACGTCATCATTTTATCGAAACAATTTTGATGCGTTATATTACTGCTTATTTATTATCATTTTTATATTACACAATAGTTTCAAGAGTTTGGTCTGAAAAGTGTCCTCGCGGCCGTGGTCGTCCTCTTAATTGATTTATTTAATTTACGACACAACAGGGTCTTTTATATATTAATACAAATGCATAGAATTATGGACAAAAATATAAACTTTATCGTAAAACAACATGTAGATACAAAAAAGCAGTTGTAATAATAACAAAGTAATTACAAATTAATTGTTTAAAATTATTTAATATTAATATTTAAAATTATATAATACAACATTTTAGTAGTTCTTGTGTCCATGACATTGTGCCATCAATGTTTAATGTAGAAGGGGCATTTTTCTCTCTCACTGTACTGGTAATGTCCCTGATTACACTCCAAATCATCAGAAATCAGAAAACTAGGGTACATATTCCGTATGATTCGAAATGTGCTCAGTGAAAATATTCTTAAAAGTATATACTTCGCCTTATGCCAGTCAGCACCTTCTTACGATATACTCGCATCAGTTTGGGGAGGATGCACCTTAACACAAAAACACATAATGCAGGTTTCCCAAAAAAAATTTATAAAAATAATTAATAAACTTCCTGCCCGGTATCCCACAACGGAGCTTTTCAGGGAGTATCGGGTCCTGAACATAGCCAATTTACATTTCAAATCCATTATCTGGCACTATTATCGAGAGGAAGGGAAGATGCAGACTCAGCAGAGACACATGACACGCATGGCAACTGATCAAATGTTCACCATCCCTAGAGTTAAAAAATCTTTTGCCCAAAGGCAATATGCCTATTTAGCTTCCATGACATACAATGGGGTGCCGAATTCAATAAAGGCAAAAGGAGGAAAACAATTTAGGCAGTCGATCGGAGCGTGGTTGTTATTGCGACAGGAATTTGAATACTTAGGCTTACAAGAGGGATGGCTTGTAACAAAGGTTTGTGTGAGCTCTTGAGTGTGGTATTTTTTTGCTTTATGATTATGTGCAGTATATTGCGGGATGAAAGTTTTGATCTTCTGGAGTGATGTGTGAAGAGTGAGGGATTTGATTCGCGTGATGTATACATATGTAATTGAGTGTCACTGGAGTCAGGTTGTTGAGAATGTGCAACGAGATTTTATATAATCAAAAATCAGAAAGAAGTATCGATGTATTTTTTCATGTTATATGTCCTAAGTGAGACACAGGTAAAAGCCTAGTTTACTGGGGACACGATAAATGAAAGGCAACAAACCTAGATTCATTAAAATTGCGTGTCCAAATTAAATTATATGTTGTTTTTCGCAAATTATGCATATTTCTTGTCATGTATAAAATAAATAAATAAATTTAAAAAAATAATATGCACATTTAAATACAATATATGTATGTTCATTACAAAATATAATATTCCCAAATTTAGCCTAGTAGACGTAACTGTAGAACACATATTTTATAGTGGCAAAGAACTTAGATTTTTTTTAGTAAAACACCGCTTACATAGAATAAGAAGAATTGAATTTTTCGAGAATTTTATGGATAGATCTTGAGATTTAAAAACACATGTGCTCACTTTTAACACGATATGCAAGTTGATTTGAAGAATCGATACATTCTGTTGATGCAGGTTTATTCAACTCCAGAGGTAAAGTATTGTCTCTTATAGAGGCCAAATCAACCACTTTCAAACCAACTCTCGAGTCATTTCAAACTAAAAAAAATTGATTTAGACCTCTATTCGTAGCTTGAACATTCCTTATCCCGTTGAACCCAATACATTTCTAAATAATAGTAAAGTCATAAGAAGATGTGAGTGAGAAATCCACTTAGCAACGGTCCTTTTCATTGTATCGGCACAATGCAAAGTATTGCATAATATTTCTTCCTTTTCTATTGCACAATACATTACAAACCGCATTACTAAAGAATCATCCTGATTTTCCATTCCGTCGTAAAAAATTACTAAATGCACTTTTGAAAAATGTACAATTAAATTGAAAAAAATATTGTCAAATAATTAACTATAGTTTTTTTTTATAAAACATTCACTACTTGTTAACGATTACATCATAGACTTTTATTTTCAACAAATCGTAAAAGAAGCATAATCAATCGAACACTTCGTCGTGCAAAGTGCAAAGTATATTATCTCAATTTCATTGATTTAACATTGAAACATTTTTTTAATGTTATCTCAAATTGTTACAATATAATCATCGAAAATTTTTAGGTAACAAAAAAAGTTCACGCGGTTTTTGGTCCGAGTTCACTGTATCGATTTGTTTCATGTTTTGACTTGCAGAGGCCATGTTTCAATGTATATAATTTAGTATGTTCTTGGTATATTCTTTTGTATTGTGATTTGAAGCCCTTTTAAAATGTCATTACTGACGGTCGCAATCTATGGAAAGTTGGTCACTTGCCGTTTGCATGGCACTGTGCATGTTTTCCCAATCATTTCCTTCACCTGATTAACCCACTTTGCTACCGATCTGCCTCTTTCTCCTCGTACACTCCCTATAACCATAAGTTTGTTCGGGTTTCAAGTTCACATCTGGAAATTTACGCGAAAACCATAAGCATATTGAATATAGTCATACTGTCACATTTAACTCCTGGAGTATAGAGACGTTTATTCTTCTGCCGACCCACGAGATCCTCAGCGTCCGACGCCAATACCATATCTCAAAGCTATTGAATCTTATAGGTCCTTAGGATTTCGTTATTCATATTTCTGGGCGTAGAAATTTATTAAAGAAATCTTAAGAGAAAAACAAGAACGTTGAAAATAACAGGAATACTCTTAAATTTTCATATATTTGTAAATTAATATATTATTAAAATTAAACTCTTCCATAAAATGTGTGTATCTTGATAAAGACAAATAGGTTAGTTATACGGTTTCTTCGGGTTTCTATAATATAAAAGAGCTAAAATTTATACATCGATGTCTTCCAACAAAATAAGTAAAAACACTTTTTAATTAATTTGATGTGTCATGTCTTAATTGTTGTTTTTTAATTCTGTTTTTTTTCTGATCTACCTGATTTGGAAGGTTTCACACTCAAGTCTCTTTTCAAAGCAGCTACTAGGATGTTATACGAATATGATAGTCAGAAATATCGTCATATTAGTCGACTCCTAAAAAGTAAGTGTCTCGAACGAACTGACTTCCAACTTTTTCTCTCTGTATTCAAGTATATTGATGGGATGTCTATTGTGTCCTTCGAATATATGTCTGAAAGATGTTCTTCAAAGAGAAGTAGAACTTTGAATATACGAGTATGTCTGAAAGATGTTCTTCAAAGAGGAGTAGAACTTTGCATATACGAGTATGTCTGAAAGATGTTCTTCAAAGAGGAGTAGAACTTTGAATATATGTCTAAAAGATGTTCTTCAAAGAGGAGTAGAATTTCGAATATATGTCTGAAAGATGTTCTTTAAAGATGAGTAGGACTTCGAACTCTATTTCATCTTCATCAAATAAATTGATTATTCCAAATCGATCTAATACGACGGGGTATATGTATTGTACAGGGCTTTTGAGAAGATTTTGACGTAAATTTTTTCAAGATAATAAATATAGCTTTATTAGGGAAAGACAAATAAAGAGAGATGGCCTCAGTAGCCAAGTTGGAAAAACGCTTGTCTCCAAACTAGAAGGTTGCAAGTTTGATCCACAGTTTTTTTTAAATAAGATTCCTGTCTGGATTTCACTTATGGCCTCTTTAGCATATTTTTGGTTAGTTGAAAAAGATTGCCACATTTTATATCCTCAGTGAGATACAGGCAAAAGCCTAGTTTATTGGGGATACGACAAATGAAAGGCAACAAACCCAGATCCATTAAAATTGTATGTCCAAATCAAATTACCTGTTGTTTTTTCGCAAATTGTGTATATTTCTTGTCATGTGTAATAATAAATAAATAAAATTACAATAAAGCCACTAAGTTGTACTATGTACAACAAAAAATAGTGTTTTTAGTATAACATAAATGTAACAAAAATGTCGTTTCCATAATTAATTTGTTTATTTTCATTTATGGTTTATTTCAAAATAATCGAATATTTCATAATATTTGCTGGTCATTTGGCGTTGAATGGTCTATTTCTAAGTAAAAGAGATATGAATGGCGTGTGCAACTTTAGGAAGCACTTGTAGATAACCCTTTTTGGTAAATATTTTCAAAAATTATGATTATATTATAACATATGTGAACACTACACACATACAAACCTCTACACCTAAAACCGAATGTGTTACTATCACATATCAGCAGAACTTCAAAGTTTTTATGTAGTACATCTTCTCTTGGTAAGTTTTCTGCAGCTTTCTTACCAAATATGTTTTTTCTAAACATACGCAGATGCTAGGAATACCTAACTTATGACCGCTGCCACTACATTCAAATCCTTACTCAAATTATATATTTTAATCTGTCAATAATAACATAGTAGGCTCGAATCCCGAGAAAGATAGTCGGCTGTTAAAACGGCGCATTTAAATTGTCTTTTTACTATCGAAATATTAATTTTAATTAATGCAAAATAAATATGAAAGTTCCAAGTGGATAAGTTTGTATATTTGATTTGTGAACTTTTAACTGAGCAGCGACAACCGTCACCCCGTGTTGGACGCTACAGAATAAATCAGTTCTGGTTCAAACAATAAACAGGCATCGCTCAATCTTCCCTCTGACATTTGCCTTAGGACAGTTCAATTTCGTCCTATCCACCCCAGAAATGGGTGAAATATAACTCATTTCAAAAGCCTTTTTTTATAATTTTCCACATTTTTAACTTACTTGACTGAATGAGGATTTTTTTATTTTTTATTATAAATATTTATATTTCAACAATAATTTATTTTCAATATATACGTGTATATATAGAACTTGTCCAGGAATATGTGTATCTGTGCCAACTTATTTCCTTTGTAGGTGGCATATCGGAGGAAATAGCACGAAGGACAAAACTGGTCTGGAGCTCATTTGGACGTTTGAACATCTTCAAAAGTAATCTCCCAATATCCTTGAAGCGAAGGGTCTACAACCAGTGCATTCTTCCAGTACTTACGTATGGCTGCGAGACATAGACGCTCACAGTAAAGAACACACAAAAGCTCCAGACCGCACAAAGGGGCATGGAGAGATGCATGTTGGGATATACTAAAAGAGACCGTAAACGAAATACCTGGATTCGCAATATAACAAAGGTAGAAGACGTTATAAAGGTATGCAAAAGAATGAAGTGGCAATGGGCCGGACACGTAGCCAGAATGTCAGGCTCCCGATGGGCATCCGAAATAATCCAATGGTACCCAAGATGCATAAAGAGGCCCAGAGGAAGACCGAAGGTACGCAGGATGGATGAAATCAGGAAGCAGGGCAGCATCACATGGCATCAACGAGCAAAAAACCGAACTATTTGGAATCAACTTGGGGAGACCTTCATCCAGCAGTGGATCGACCGACCCTGGTTGACAATGATGATGATGATATACGTGTATACACAAGTATATACGCCTATAAGGCTTTTAGAAATACAATGTGCCTCTGTCATCAATCTATGATGATGTGATAACATATAACATATCTTTCTTAAATGCTTAACTACTCAGTATTTGACGATGTGATCACATGTTACATATATTTCCTGACTGCTTAATAACTTAGCCTATGATGATGTGATCACACATATTTCGTATCGGCTTAACTATTCAGTCTATGGCGATATTATCACATACTCGTATAACATTCGTTCTAAAGTCACACAGACCGAAGAGGGGCTTAGAAATCGTTCTCGGAATCTTCTATAAACAATTTACACATTCTTAGCTTCTTCTACATCGATACGACTTCTACAATTTCTCAGTCTTTCGTCGTTTTCTTATTTCAGAATATCATTCACTTGATCCAACCACACGTTCCTTGGTCTTCCTCTCACGCGCATTCCACTCACATTTGCGCTATATGTCTGTTTTTGTTAGTCTTCCTTCATTCATTTCACGTTTACATAAAAAACACCAAAATACTAGTACTATGTCGTTGTCATTAAAATACTATTGTCGACTATTATTAGATAACACTCTCTCATGGCGAGATCAAATAAATGAGGTAAGCCGAAGGATCTTCTTCAGCCTTCATTCCCTTAAAGTGTAGCAAAGATTCCTACCAAATAAAACCAAAGTTTTACTCGTACAATCTCTGCTCTTTCCGATTCTGGACTATGCGGACGTATGTTACTTGGATGTTACAGAGGAACAGCTGGACAAATTACAGCGTTTCCAAAATGTGTGTCTAAGATTCATTTTCAACCAACGAAAGTACGACCATAAAACTTCATACCAGAAGGCATTGAACTGGTTGAATGTTAGAAATAGACGCCAAATTCACATACTGTCTCTATTGTATAACATTCTTAACTGTCCCGCCGCACCCTCTTATCTCGCCGAAATTTTTCAGCGTCTTTCCAATCATGGATTAGCGCTACGCTCAAACAGAGATTGTTTATTGGCCTTTCCAGTTTACCGCTCCTCTTTCTTTACGTCGTTCTTTACTGTCCATGCAGTGAGACTCTGGAATCAGTTACAAACCAATATAAGACTCGCTCCGTCCTTGGCATGCTTTAAGAAGCGACTGAAAAACCTCTTAATTTCTAGTCAGTAAAATAACGTGTTTCATTCCTGACTTTTCTTTTCCTTTCCTCTCCACCATCCATTCCTTTCCTTTTGATTGATGGTTGATGCTTGTCCGTCTTTGTGGGGTTCGTGGACATGTGCTCACGTATGTGTATATAGATTTCGTAGGGATGGATAGTCATTTGAATGATTTATGCGACCATGTAACTTGCTTCATTTACTTTGTCTGGTTGGTTGGAAGAGATTGCCGCCTGGCAATAAGCCCGCCAGATTGTATTGCAATAAAAGTGTTAAATAAATAAATAAATATCTTAGCAGATGTTGATACTGTCAAGTTCGAAAATATACATTTCATTGACTTTGTTTTATATTGCTACACGCCGTTCGATATCCTTCTTAACTCTTTCGTCATCTGAAAATATACTACCCAAATAGCATAATTCCTCGATCTTTATTTGTTTTAAATAGGCAATCCATCCAAACTAGGATAATTTGTGCCACTGAATTAAAGTCATAATGCAATTATATGTGTCAATATAAAAAAAGTCATTTAAAAAAAATGGCAATTTAAAGTTCAAAACTGATAAAGCTTCAAAAACTTAACAAGTAAAAAGAAACGCAACATTCATTGGACGCGGTAAAGATATAGCTTTAAGTAAGCCAATTTACATCTCAAATCCATTCTCTGGCACTACCATCGAGAGGAGGGGAAGATACAAACTCAGCAGACACACATGACACGCATGGCAACTAATGAAATGTTCACCATCCCTAGAGTTAAAACCTCTTTTGCCCAAAGGAAATATGCTTATTTGGCTCCCATTACATACAATGGCGTGCCGACTTCAATAAAAGTAAAGGTAGGAAAACCATTTAGTCAGTCGATCGGAGCGTGGTTGTTATTGCGACAGTATTTTGAGTACTTGGGCTTTCAGGATGAATGACGAGTGGAAAGGATTTATGTGAGCTCGTGAGTGTGGGTCTCTTCTTGTTGTTTTAATTTTGGTTGTTTTTGTGTTTGTGTTTCTGTGTGTTTTTCTTTCTTTTTTTCTTCTTTTTTTTGTTTTGAGTTTGTTTTAATTTTTATTCTTATGATTGTGTGCGGTATATTGTGGGATGAATATTTTTGGTATTTCTGGAGTGATGATGTGTGAGGAGTTGAGTTTCGCAAGATGTTTCCAGTTGTAGTTGAGTGTCACTGTTTGTCAGGTTGATGAGAGCGTGCAACGGGGTTTTTTTGTGTTATCAAAAATCGGAAAGAAGTATCGATTTATTTTTTCATGCTAAATATCCTCAGTGAGATATAGGCAAAAGCCTAGCTTACTGGGGATACGACAAATGAAAGGCAACAAACCCAGATCCATTAAAATTATATGTCCAAATCAAATTACCTGTTGTTTTTTCTCAAATTGTGTATATTTCTTGTCATGTGTAATAATAAAAAATAAAAAAAAATCTGCCACACAAAAGACAAACAAAAAAACACATGATCTCTAGTTTAATCATCCAGGCCACACTTGCAGCTGGGATGATCCACAATACCCATTCTATAAAGGTGAAAAGCCATCACGTAGTTGCCCGTCCGCAAACGACACATGACAGACACTTCCATTTTGTTCATTCTTATTATATTAAATCATGGTTTCAAAGAGATAGATTGTTCGATTAATTTATATCTAGAGTCCTTATTTACACCAGTTATATCATATTTCATTAAAATATAATGCGGACGTCATTTATTTGGATATTACGAAGAAACAGCTGGTTAATTACAGCGTCTTCAAAATGTTTGTCTAAGATTTATTTATAAAGTACGATCATAGCACTTCATACCAGAAGGCCCCGAGCTGGTTGAACATGAGAAATAGACACCAAATTCACATATTCTCTATTATATAATATCTTTAACTGTCCCACCACCCTCTCTTATCTCGCCGAAAATTTTCAGCGTCTTTCCGATCATGCAATAGCGCTATGCTCCAACAGAGATTGTTTATTGACCTTCCTAGTTCACCGCTCTTATTTTTTTACGTCGTTCTTTACTGTCCATGAAGGGAGACTCTGGAATCAGTTACAAACTAATGTTAGACTCGCTCCGTCCTTGGCATGCTTTAAGAAGCGACCGAAAAACTCTAATTTCTAGTCAGTATAACGTGTTTCATTTCTGATTTTTTTTTCCTTTCCTCTCCATAGTCCCTTCCTTTTCCTTTGATTGATAATATCCAACTTTATATGATAATAATATTCGAGTGATTGATCGTCTTTGTGGGGTTTACGGGCGTATGCTCACCTATATGTTCATGGATTTCGTGGGGATGGATAGTCATTTGAATGTTTTTTTGCGACCATGTAACTTGTTTCATTTACTTTTCTCTGGTTGGTTGAAAGAGATGGCAATAATCCCGCCAGATTATATTTGCAATAAAAGTGTTCTTCTTCTTCTCAGTGTCATGTCAGGTACCCCAACGTTGAATATCACTTGAGAGTAGACATCTTTGCCCCCAGCAGCCCGAAAAAGATCTCCAACCCTCCTTATGCCAGTCCAATCACGTATATTGCGTAGCCAGGAGATTTGCCTCCTGCCAACACCTCTTCGGCCTTCTATTTTGCCTTGGATGATAAAATAATTAAATAAAAGTGTTAAGTAAATAAATATATATTACATAATCTTTTATTATTCTTACTTTATTTTGGATTGAAAACGTTTAAGGTGATAATAATTATGATAAATATAACAGAACATAGATATGTCGGGTGTTGATCAAATAAATAGTGATGACAGATTATTTTGGATTGAAAACGTTTAAGGCGATAATAATTATGATAAATATAACAGAACATAGATATGTCGGATGTTGATCAAATAAATAGTGAAGACAGGTTATTTTGGATTGAAAACGTTTAAGGCGATAATAATTATGATAAATATAACAGAACATAGATATGTCGGGTGTTGATCAAATAAATAGTGATGACAAATTATTTTGGATTGAAAACGTTTAAGGCGATAATAATTATGATAAATATAACAGAACATAGATATGTCGGATGTTGATCAAATAAATAGTGAAGACAGGTTATTTTGGATTGAAAACGTTTAAGGCGATAATAATTATGATAAATATAACAGAACATAGATATGTCGGGTGTTGATCAAATAAATAGTGATGACAGATTATTTTGGATTGAAAACGTTTAAGGCGATAATAATTATGATAAATATAACAGAACATAGATATGTCGGATGTTGATCAAATAAATAGTGAAGACAGGCTATTTTGGATTGAAAACGTTTAAGGCGATAATAATTATGATAAATATAACAGAACATAGATATGTCGGATGTTGATCAAATAAATAGTGATGACAGATTATTTTGGATTGAAAACGTTTAAGGCGATAATAATTATGATAAATATAACAGAACATAGATATGTCGGGTGTTGATCAAATAAATAGTGATGACAGATTATTTTGGATTGAAAACGTTTAAGGCGATAATAATTATGATAAATATAACAGAACATAGATATGTCGGATGTTGATCAAATAAATAGTGAAGACAGGTTATTTTGGATTGAAAACGTTTAAGGCGATAATAATTATGATAAATATAACAGAACATAGATATGTCGGGTGTTGATCAAATAAATAGTGATGACAAATTATTTTGGATTGAAAACGTTTAAGGCGATAATAATTATGATAAATATAACAGAACATAGATATGTCGGATGTTGATCAAATAAATAGTGAAGACAGGTTATTTTGGATTGAAAACGTTTAAGGCGATAATAATTATGATAAATATAACAGAACATAGATATGTCGGGTGTTGATCAAATAAATAGTGATGACAGATTATTTTGGATTGAAAACGTTTAAGGCGATAATAATTATGATAAATATAACAGAACATAGATATGTCGGATGTTGATCAAATAAATAGTGAAGACAGGCTATTTTGGATTGAAAACGTTTAAGGCGATAATAATTATGATAAATATAACAGAACATAGATATGTCGGATGTTGATCAAATAAATAGTGATGACAGATTATTTTGGATTGAAAACGTTTAAGGCGATAATAATTATGATAAATATAACAGAACATAGATATGTCGGGTGTTGATCAAATAAATAGTGATGACAGATTATTTTGGATTGAAAACGTTTAAGGCGATAATAATTATGATAAATATAACAGAACATACATAGATATGTCGGATGTTCATCAAATAAATAGTGAAGACAGGTTATTTTGGATTGAAAACGTTTAAGGCGATAATAATTATGATAAATATAACAGAACATAGATATGTCGGGTGTTGATCAAATAAATAGTGATGACAGATTATTTTGGATTGAAAACGTTTAAGGCGATAATAATTATGATAAATATAACAGAACATAGATATGTCGGATGTTGATCAAATAAATAGTGAAGACAGGTTATTTTGGATTGAAAACGTTTAAGGCGATAATAATTATGATAAATATAACAGAACATAGATATGTCGGATGTTGATCAAATAAATAGTGATGACAGATTATTTTGGATTGAAAACGTTTAAGGCGATAATAATTATGATAAATATAACAGAACATACATAGATATGTCGGATGTTCATCAAATAAATAGTGAAGACAGGTTATTTCAGTTGAAAATATTCTGTTGTATATAAAAACAAAAACCAGTTCAAATCTCATAAACATCCCTTGCGCGCTAAGAAAACAAAACAATATAAAAGTTTCCAACAGTCACGAGAGTTGCCCACACGAAAATCTTGCCAAGTCTGTCTTGTCTTCCAGAGCACGTTTTACAAGCTACCAACAATCCTCAACTTTCATTAAACTCACGGACAAACTTTTGGAGAACGACACTCTTGAAAAACAAGCGACGCCAGGATTGGTTCTATCCCTCAAACTCGTTATTTTTTCTTCTATATAATGCTTTTAGGTGCTCTGCACTGCCAAAGTTGGAAACACATGACTTCTTCTGTGCCATATCAAGTTACTCCAACGTTAATGGAATGCCTCCATTGTATCTTTCGAATATGTGTCTGAGAGGTGTTTATTTATTTAATACTTCATTGTTATACAATCTGACGGGCATATTTACAGTGAAATGTGTCTGTGAGTACCAGTTCGAACATATTTCAATATTTTATTTATTTATTTATTTTCTCAAAACAGGCTTAGCCCAATTACTTTGAAAAATACAAGATGCGTTAACATTAAAAATAATGAAAAATTATACAGAATAAATAAAATTATATAAAATAAAGTAATGTATAATATATGCATACATATATATACATACAAACATACACATATATTCAGTCACTTAAGTTCGTTGATGAGTGCTTTCTAACGCGCTCAATCTTAGAAGAAAGTAACGTGATATGAAATATGTCAATATCCGAAGCAGTCCCGTTCAAAAGAGTTAAGGCTCTTCCAACAGGCATAGCGGCTGGAAGACCTGTTCTTGCGTATGTTATTGAGAACAGTTCTTGCCGGCCCAGTCTAGTGTAATTGTTAGGAACATTTAACGATAATCTTTGTAGTAATGCTGGACATCTCACAACTCCTCGAACAAGTTTGACAACGTATACCAGGAGACGCAGATCTCTTCTTACGCTCAAGGAGTTATAACCGAGCATGCCCAGCAGAAACTGAGTAGGATAAAGCCATGGATAGACACCAAACTCACTCATATAGAGATATCGTTGATGTTTTTTTTGTTCTTTCTCCACCATGAGCGAGTTCTGCGCCCCCACCGGACTCCAAATGCAAGCATTGCTTTCTAGTTTGCTAAGGATCAATGAATTAAACAACGTTTTGAGCACCATTTGGTTTTCAAACGACTTAAAGATTATCATTACAAATCCTCGAGTTTTATAAGCTGAGTTGCACATAATTTCTATGTGAGGACCAAATGTGAGATTGCTGTGGAACAAGACACCCAAATCTTTAATATTATCTGTGCGGGGTATAGGTATAGACTCTAGTGTATATCTATTGAATTTCAAGACATGTGAGCGATGATACGACATAATTTTGCACTTTGATGCATTGAAATATAATTTATTATTGTGGCTCCACTCACAAACGTTGTTGAGGTCTGACTGTAGATCTAAGCAGTCGGTATAAGAACAATATTTTTTAAAGATTTTGAAGTCATCAAATTATTTGTGCTCCCCTGAAGATGAGGTGTGCACCTTGAAACCGGTAGGGTTATACCGTTACAAAAAAGCGGAATAAACAGTGTTTGATAAAACAAATTACAACATATCTAATCAATTCTCACGGTTTCATTCAATTTAGACTGCATATTTTTTCACACAATCGCTCCTCTTGTGTCATGTCTAATTGATGTTTCTTTCTTCTGAGGTGGAATTGCTGAAAAAACATCAAAAAAAGTATTGATCAACGGTTAGAAGAATATCATCGAAATATGCCCTTTGCATCGATCACCATTTGTCAGCCATTTTGTGTAAAGGATTCGATTTAACTTATTCACCCTTTTATGGGATACTCAGAGAAGTGTCACTGCCTATTTTAAAATGTCAACTGCATAATGGTATTGTACACAGATTTTAAACTGTATCAAAGGGTTGACATAAAAGGGTTGAATATGACGAAGAGAAGAACTGATAACAAAATAAAAACGTTTTTTTTTTACTTTTTTTAGATAAAACGTTCGTTTTTGGTACATACTCTGATATGTCAATCATCAAAAGATATCAATATATTTTAAAATTAAAATAATGTGATATGTGTATGCCAATCATCAAAATACGAGTATATCAATATCTTTTAAACTTAAAAATTAAATAACTGTGATATGCCAATCATTAAAAGATATCAATTTATTTTAAAATTAAAACAATGTGATATGTGTATGCCAATCATCAAAAGATATCAATATCTTTTAAACTTAAAAATTAAATAACTGTGATATGCCAATCATTAAAAGATATCAATACATTTTAAAATTTAAAAAATGTGATATGTGTATGCCAATCATTAAAAGATATCAATATTTTTTAAACTTAAAAATTAAATAACTGTGATATGCCAATCATTAAAAGATATCAATATACTTTAAACTTAAATAACTGTGATACGAAATATTGCACCTCAAAAACACTCTAAATATTACACTTGAAAAAATACGGGAAAAAATATGTAATACCTATTAAAGGTAGAGAAAATAGCACCTAAAAACACGAAATATAACACCTAAAAACGAAAAAGAATATTACACTTGAAAAAAAAAGTCGAAATATAACACATGAAAAAGGTACAAAAAATAACACCTAAAAAACAAGAAACTGGAAAAAACACACGAAATAGAAAACTTGAGAAAAAACACAACACAAAACCTGAAAAAATATATGAAATATAACACCTAAAAAGGATAATATATGAAATATAACATCAACATTGATCATAGTATAAATCTATGAATGGAAAAAAATATACTTGAAAATAAAAAAAATACAAATTCATAAAATATTGGTTTCTTCCTGTATAGTCTCTTTATTTGTATTTGATGCAATAGTTTTAATGCCAATGTCCAAAAATTGTTAGATATAGTTTAAAAAATCTAATTTTTGGATTGCACTCCTAGCAACATTTACGAGTTTTTCGCTGCACGTAGATTTTACATAGGTATTGCTAAAAAGCGAAAAAAAAATATTATTTAAAATGTAACACGAGTAAAACCAGTTCATTGGAGAATCCGCGTGGAATCGAACTTGAAACGCCCGCTTGTTTAACATGAATGCTAACACTAAGACCAGGGTGTTGAAAAAAATAATAAAACGTTGAACAGCCAACATAAAATTCTCTTGTTTAAGTGTCACATCTAACTGAAGATCGATTGGATTATATTTGAATGGCATGAATATGCGCCATCACGGATACTAGAAATGGAACCCCATAAACTAGGCATGGCCTTCTTGCCCCCATTAACACTGTACATCTCAAACTTAACCTCGTAAAAACCTCCAATGTTTAGTTTGCTTTAAAATGTTAACTTCCAGCGAGAGAAAAATGCTTTTATCGTTCTATTGAAATATGGTGTCATATTTTTTTTACTAACAGCCTTGTATTAATGTAGAAAACAATTTATTTACCAACAAAATAAACTACACTTGAGTGTTCTTTATAATAAAAATTTTAAGTAAAAAATTAACATAACAATATTCTACAAACAAAATCTTAAAATTTATGATTCAAGTCTCATAAAATATGATGCTTCAATATATTATACTATAGCAATAATGAAAAGACTAACAAAAAAAAACATAAAAATAAAGATTACTAAAAAAACCTAAAATTAATTGATTATTATCCTCAATGAGATACAGGCTAAAGCCTAGTTTACTGAGGACACGACAAATGAAAGACAACAAACCCAGATCTATTAAAATAGTGTGTCCAAATTAAATTACCTGTTGTTTTTTCGCAAATTCTGTATTTGTAGATTTCTTGTCATGTATAAATTCAGTACGTGACGAGCCAATTGAACAAGCAACCCAGTTCAGATATCTTGGCAGTGAACTGCTCAGCTCTCGTGACCTCCCCAGAGAAGTAAGGCCTCAAGTAGGTAAAGCTGCAGTTGTGGCGGGCTGCCTGAGTGATGTAATATGGATGAATAAAGATATTAGAACGGATAGCAAGGTACGCACGCATTTATAAGACCTGTGTGCGACCTATCCTCACATGTGGCATCGAAGCGAGGGCGGACACAGTCAGGACAAAAAGTATGCTAAGGACAACGGAAATGAGAACTCTGCGCGCTATTGCTGGGAAGACTTTGCGTGATCGTGTAAGGAACATCACAATCCGTGAGGTCTGTGAGGTCCAAGATGTGGTCAGATGGGGACGACAGCGTCGAAGATACTGGTACCAACATGTACAGAGAATGAACTCCACAAGAATTCCATACATAACTCTGCATGGGGTGCCGGATGGACGACGTCCGCCAGGGAGACCCCCGAAACGATGGAGAGATAGCTGGAGCTCAGCATCACAGGAGGACAATCCTGCAGTAACAGACTCTTGAGAGTCTACAGAAAGTTTAAGAAGAAGAAGAAGAAGTATAAATTTAAAAAAATCTTAATCAAGGAGATATTATAGGACATATAGTATAAATTTAAAAAATATATAATACTTAGGTTAAAATACAACAGAATAACAACCCTCCATTGTTATTCTGAAGATTGAGGAAATGACGGAGATTTCTTATATTGAGTAAATGTCGGAGAAAGACACTCCTGAACTCAACAACACTACATTCAAAATATTCACCAAACGAGACATTAAGCTACCAATGATTTTATTCTCACGAATAATAAATTGCAACGTACAACAGTAATTAGCATTAGATATTGGCGCATATAAATTGTAATACGTTCCATGTGTTTTTCAAGGAGCTAAGTTCCTGTGGGAAATGATATCGGTGTAATATCGAAGATATAAGTTCCTGTGGGAAATTATATCGATTTAATATCGAGGGTATAAGTTCCTGTGGGAAATTTCAATGTAATACGTTCCCGTGGGAAAAGATTTTTCACTTAACGGTTTCCCGTTTTCCAGGTAAAAATTAGTAAGTAATGAATCTTAATTATTCTTATATTTTTATTTAATCCCCTATATCAGTGATGGATAAGCTATGACACGCGTGTCAGAGGTGACACGCCAAAATATTTTGGGTGACACGCATCATTTACGGACGATCTTCACCCAAGAACGAGCGATGCGCTTTCTTCGCTCGTATATTTTCGACTGCAGAAACAAACTCGTAAATCTAGAAAGAAATCGTTTGTAGAATGAAGAAGAGTGCCACTACGAACAAGATATTTTGAATGCTTGGAACCGATTACCGAACACTGTTGGCACTCTGAAAAATCTAGCGATGGCTTTTACTCACAATATTTCCCTCAACGTACTTTTGTGAGACCTTATTCTCGGCTTTGAATAATATCAAAACAAATAAAAAGAAACAGACTGACTGATGAAGTTTGTAACACTTGCTTGTGTTTAAAATGTACGAAATATCAACCTTCAATTGAAGATTTAGCAAATGCAATTCAGCAACAAAAAAGTCACTAATTTAAATAATTATTTGTTTTTGCTTTTTAATAATAATAAATAAATAGTTCAAAAACAAAACTCTTTCATTAACTAGGGCTGCAAATGCTATTAATATTCCTAGATGTGACACGGCACCCGGGTCAAGCCAGTTTTTTTCAGAATTTTGACACGACGAGCTAAAAAGGTTACCCAACACTGCCCTTCATACCATACATATATTTTATGCCAAATTTTTATTATTTCATGAAATACGTGAAAATAATTTTTTTTTATTATTTTTAAGTATAAAAAGCGTTGTTTTTATTATATTTATTTATGAATTACATAATATGATACTAATTTATATAGCTTGAAATTTTAGCATCTACGTGTCGACTTTATGTTTGTTCTACATTTTAAATGAACCAAAAAATTGGTTATGTGGGTTGGATCTCATTTGCAAATAAATATACATCCAATTGTACGAGGGTCATCCAGAAACTAAGGTTACAAGGGCTCCTGAGGCCGGGGGAATTTTTTGTTTCAAAGTTGGCGCACCTGGCGTGTAGGGAGGATCCTAACGGTCAGTTTGTTTGGTCCCGCGTGTTTGTCGGCCATTTTGTTCAGTCACAGTAAATTCTTCCGATGGAGAGGTCGTCGCGGGCTCCCGCCACCTCTCGTCCGTGCGAGACCCGCGCGATCATCCGTTTTTTGACTTTGTAGAACAATACCGCCTCGAATATCCATTGGAAGCTCGTGGAAGTTTATGGTAGTGATGTGATGAGTCGACAACATGTCACGAATTGGGTTAAGTTGTTCAGAGAAGGCCATACTGATACTCACGACGAGGCAAGGCAGTGATTTCTGACGAAATTGTGCAAAAAAATTGAACAAGTGCGAAATGACCGCCGTGTGACGCTTGACGACCTTCACGAAGAATTTATTACAATTCTTAGTCTTCAAATGATCTACGCACCTATGATATTCAAACATACTCGTATACAAATTGTTATTGTAACAGGAAGAATAACAAACCCTTTGTTGATTCACCAACTTCTTTTTAATACGCCGGACAACTATTTACGCTATCGTGAATGAAGATTGTTTTCGGTGTCGTGTTCACGAACTGAGCTGTTAAGAGCATCATCACTCGCACACGGAATGATCTTATTGAATGAATTTTCTGATATCGATATCTTTCATATCTCAGTGGATACATTGAAAATTAAACTCCTTAAAAAACTTTGTAGGTATGACGGAGCCAATTCACAGGGTAGAATCACACACCCAATCAATTGTTCACAGGGTAGGTAATTGTTCACAGTTCGCAGTAATTGTTCACAATCAGTAATTGTTCACAATCAATAGTTGTTCACAGTTCATAGGATAGAATCAGTAATTGTTCACATGGTAGGTATGACTGAGTCAATTCACAGGGTAGAATCAGTCATTGTTCACAGTTCACAGGGTAGAATCAATATTATTTCTGATGTCATTATACTAGATTAAAACCTGTATCCAATTTAAAAGAAATAAATACTTTTAAACCCCTTTATCATTTTTCCAAACGTACCCGTACTCTAAACGGATGTGTATTGCAAAAAAAAGCAAAATTAACTATTTGAGAAGCTCTGTTTTAACCAAACAGTCTACAAACCCCCCCTTCCCCCATTCATGGGGTCACCGTAGACCGCAAACCCCCATGAGAATAAAAATTGCCCCCAGAAAGCCCACTGAAAGCCAAAGGCGGAGCCTTACATGGTAATAAAATAAGAAAAAAGGGGGGGAGGTCCCCTATATTAAAATTATTTTGATTTACCTCCTCTTCAGGCACCAAGTTGCATAGAAGAAGCGGCTGAAAGTTATAAAAGATTTTTTCTAAAATTTTATTTATGGGTTTGTGACGCTAGCGATTTAAAATGATAGCAACGGGGTTATAAAGTTGGGTGCTATATGACATTATTATTTAATGGTATAAAGTGTGATACTTTTTCACAACCGACATTATGACGAGCTCCATGGCCTAGTAGTTAAGGCGCTGGTCTTACACTAGAAGTTCGGATTCGAGTAAAACTCAAATAAAAATAGTACAAGTCTAGTGATAAAAGTCAGACGCACTAGACGTGTGCGAGTGCTGTTGCCTCTTCACGTGCAGTAGTATTTTCAACACGTGCGGTGGCGAACTGTAAGCTACTTTATTACCCCAAAGGCTCAATTACTGTTATTAACGAATTTGTTGTGTCGCATCTGGATTATTGTAATTTTTTTTATTCTGGTTTGCATGATTTGAAATTTTCTAGACTTCAGTCTGTTTTCAATGCAGTTGCTAGACTGATGTATGGCTATCATAAATATTGTCATTTTGGTCTGCTTTTAAAAAGTCCACACTATCTTAAGTGTCACAAATGGATTTACTTCAAATTTTGTCTCTTTGTATTCAAGTGTCTAAATGAGATGTCTCCATTGTATTTTTCTAATCTGTGTCTAAGAGATGTTGCTTTGAAGAAGAGTCGAACATTAATTTAAAGAACTCCTTCATCTAACAAATTGGTTGTTCCAAATCGATCTAATAGTTCGGGGTATTATGGTAGAGCTTTTGCCGTTGCTGGTCCTGTGGCATGGAATGATCTACATCTTAGTATTACATGGGGTGGCGCAGAGGAAACGTATGTTTTTTGAATGGCAAGTATTTTGCAAAGAGAGGAAACCCATGTTTTTCATTTAAGCATAACATTGTTTATTTTCAAGATAATTTTTTGATTAATACAGGTAAATGAAGTAATCATATTACACCTTTAAATTAATTGTGAAAAATAATGTCAGGCAAGTGTTGCCCTTCTTCGCGGTCACATATCTGCAGCCTCTCTTGAAAGTTGTGCATCACTCTCACAAACATTTCTTCTAGTATTCCTTCGATTTCTTGACGAATAGAAACTTTCAGTGGGCGAAGAAGGGCAACACTTGCCTGACATTATTTTTCTCAATTAATTTAAAGGTGCAATATTATTACTTCATTTACCTGTATTAATCAAAAAATTATCTTGAAAATAAACAATGTTATGCTTAAATGAAAAACATGCGTTTCATCTCTTTGCAAAATACCAGCCATTCAAAAAACATGCGTTTCCTCTGCACCACCCTGTAGATATAAATGGCGTGTGAAGCTTTAGGGAACACTTGAAGACAATTATTTTTGGGATGTCTTCTCAAAATTTACAATTTGATATAAACACTTCACATACTTAAAAACTGAATGTGCTACTATCACATATCGGAAGATTTACAAAGTTTTCTTTGTAGTCCGTCTTCCCTTAGTTTTATGTGGTTTTCTTACCAAAATAGTTTTTATTCTGGATATATACAGAACAAATACATAATTAAATGGTCGCAGCCACTACCTTCCTATATTGACACTCAACTTATAAATATTTATTTCATAATATTTTTAATAAGTCAGTAATTATGGTTTGAAAACCCGAGTTAGAGCGCCCTTGAGGAAAGTCTACTCTCTTAGCGATGCTGTATTAAATATAATTTAATTATTACTGGGACCGAAGACAATATGTTCTCCCGGACACGGTCACCAACATGTTGACTTCATCAATTTGAATATGTTGAAAGGTGCCACACGAATGAACAAATGAACTACACGTCACGCTATATTCCATTATTTAAAAGAATTCAACAAAAAATAAATTAACTACGCTTAAATAGCAATAACATAATAACCAAAGAGAAAAGCAATCCTGTCGTGTGGCTCATAACTGAGCATCGTGACTCTCATGATAGCCTCTGAAGCTCACCATCCATTCTTACACTCCGCGGCTCGAAAGGCAGTTGTCAAGAGTAATCCAGTTGCGTCTCTCAATTGGTCAGTCCAACGCATTGGGATTTTTTCTCTTGTGCGTCATCCTTCCGTGGCTGCATTAACTACAAACCTCTCCAAACTGTCTCCTTGGCCACGAGCAATGTGCCCAAAGAATCGAAGGAGTCGTCGAAATCATATTGTCGACAATTAATCGGTGTTTCTTAATTATTAGAAGATGGAGAAATTCGCCTTGCTGTCCGTGGAATTTGTAATATTATTCTCCTGCAGAACGTTTCAAATGCATCTTTTTTACGTCTCTCGCTGCAGAATTCAAGTATCCTCGCCATACATGAATATTGCAAAAACGAAAGACTTCGGACGAAGAATCGGAGGACTCGTCGAATGCATATTGTAAATAATTGTCAGTTCATCGAGAATGGAGGCGTTATTTCGCCTTGTTGTCCATGGAATTTGTAACATCCTGCTCCAGCACCACATTTCAAACGCATCTATTCTACGCCTCTCGCTTGCTCGAAATACGAGTACAGAAACCAAATACAATGTTTCGAATAAAGACAATAAATTATAATTTTTCGGTCTTCTGTAGCTACTGAGCGAGTCCAAAAGAGATTTCGGCGACAGGTTTATTACACACAGTATGGATTTTATCCATGGCTCTATTCCAAATTTATTCTAATGGGTCTGTTTGGATATACTTCTTAAGCGTTGGAAGAGAACGTCGCACATGTTTATATGTACATATACAAATTAATAACGGGAAAAATAGCAAACTCTTTGTTGCATCACAAAATGTTGTTTAATGTCCCGGATAATTATACACGCAATCGTGAATTAAATATTGTTTTCGTTATTGTATTCACGAATTAATCTATTAACAGCATCGCCACTCGTATACAGAATGACCTTATTGAATTAATTTTAACTTTGTTAACATAACTGAACCACTCCCCAGGAAATCATGGGTATCAGTGTTCCTGTTATCATTATGATATATCATATTTAGATATTTAACTTTTTTTCTTTTTTTTATGTAATTGGGTTAAATCTTCATCTTCTTCTGTTCCCTTGTTTTTTCTTATCCGTTTAGGGTCGGACCTACTTGGACCTTTTACCTCTATTTCTCTCAATCTCGCCAATCACTCGAGGATAGTCCAAGTCTCGTCATGACCTCTTCCACTTTCTTATATAGACTCTTTTTAGGTCTCCTTCTACGTTTATTTGGTAATTCCCAAGTCGTGTCTGTCTTGAGAATAGACCCTTCATCCTACCGTTGCACGTACCCATACCAGCGTAGTCGTGCTTCTCGGGATTTATCTATTACTATTGGCGCTACTTTAATTGTTTCACTAATTCATTCATTTTGGGGTTTATCAAATCTAGTGACGCCCAGTGACCACCGTAGCATACGCGTCTCCGCGACTTGAAGCAAATGTTCCTCCTTATTCTTTAGAAGCCAACACTTGGTTCCATGTAGTATAATAGGTCTGATCACTCTCTTGTAGATCTTGCTCTTAACCCTTTCCGGTCCACAAAAAAAAATAAAAATGTTCCATCAGGTCCACAAAAGATTTACAGAATTACAGGGTAAAACAATACATCCAGGTTGTTTTTAATAAAACTATATTTATGTTCACAAGGTTGTTTTTAATAAAACTATATTTATGTTTACAAGAAAAAAATGTCGAATGATATTCGACATAGGACTCACTGGAATAAAGTCGATGTCGAATGACATTCGACATAGGACCGGAAAGGGTTAATCTTTATTGTTAGTTTTCTGTCATATAGGTATAACCTCCGTCGTTTCTCTCCATTTTTTCCACTTCATTTTTATTTTGTTTTTTACGTCCTGGAACACCTCCACGTCTGTTGTAATGATTGAGCCTATATATTTGAATAAATGTCTCTCTAGTAGGTTTCGGATTGGAGTTTGGTAGTTCTAATGTCCGTATC
The DNA here is from genome assembly GCA_949825065.1 of Odontocerum albicorne. NCBI lineage: Eukaryota > Metazoa > Arthropoda > Insecta > Trichoptera > Odontoceridae > Odontocerum > Odontocerum albicorne. The sequence continues at coordinate 6,665,002 of OX463859.1, read as the reverse complement.
TGGTGTGACTAGCACATGAACAGTCTTGGCTCTGCTTATTTTTAATCAATTTTACTCCAACATTTGTCTACATTTTTATTTATTTATTTATTTAACACTTTTATTGCAAATACAATCTGGCGGGCTTATTCCCAAGCGGAAATCTATTCCAACCAATCAGACAAAAGTAAATGAAGCAAGTTACGTGGTCGCATAAATCGTACAAATGAGTATCCATCCTCACGAAATCCATAAACATATACGTGAACACATGCCCACGAACCCCACAAAGACGGGCAATCACCCGAACATTATTTTTCATATAAAGTAAGATATCACCAATCAAAAGGAAAGGAAGAGATGGTGGAGAGGAAAGGAAAAAAAATCAGGAATGAAACACGTTATTTTACTGACTAGAAATTAAGAGGTTTTTCAGTCGCTTCTTAAAGCATGCCAAGGACGAAGCGAGTCTTATATTGGTATGTAACTGATTCCAGAGTCTCACTGCATGGACAATAAAGGACTAAAAAAAATTCCAGTTGTTCTTGGATTATTTCAATATTTTCATCACATAGAACAATATCGTCTACAAACAACATAGTTTTGTGGGTTTCTCTCAGAATTCCATAATTAGATTAACATGACAAGAGCGGGCTCAAGGCTGATCCTTAGCGGAGTCCAACTGTAACCGTGATCAGGTTACTGTTTCCACATGTCATCGTAATGATGGTTCTACTATGATTGTGCATTTATTTAATAATGCGGACGTATGTCTCAAGGCTATATAAACTGCGAAGTGAACCCCACAAATGTTCCATGTAGACTCTACCGTACTCGTTTTCCAGGTCAATAAAGATCATGTGTAGAGGTTTTCTAGCGTTTCTGTGTTAAATGTTTATCAGATGTAAAATAAATAAAATATATGACTGTCAAAATCAAAACGTCATATACCTATTTGACGTGTGAACATGGTGCAAAAAAAATGGCGGTATGTACCCAAAACTCATGTTTCTTAAGTCGATCCTTCACATAAATAAACAAATAATGTACATTGAAAAGCTTGCTGTTTATTGTTCGGGACAAGCGTGCTACGTGGCAAGTCAAACAAGCCGGCTGCATTGTTGTGAAAAGTCATCGTATCTATTGATGACTATGTTCGATTTCTTTGACATTGCGCCGACTCTTTTCAATGCGGTCAAAACTGGGCCGCATACCCATTTGTTATATTCGGAGAAATTTCACCATTTTTTTAAAGATGTCTTAAATAATTTCTCGAATCAAATATCAAGACTTTTTCTTTCAAATCCTATATTTTTCTTCTTCAAAGATTTTCTTCGGAGGTTGGTAATCATCATGGATATTTTAACTCTTAAGACAGCAGCTCTAATCAAAGATATTGATTGTATCACAATCAAAGATATTGATTGTATCACAATCAAAATTTGAAATAAATATAAAACTACAATAAAAAGTTATTGATAGAATTTAGATAAGTCAAATTTAGTTCCATTTTCTTTATATTTTTATGGATTTATTACCATTGTATCATTTCGTATCTTAAATTTTGTATCTTAAAATCGGTTAATGTTTCTGACAAGAAAAATATGATTTGGACAGTTTAGATAGGCTTGTGGTCACTGAAAGCGTTGGACTGACCAAATGAGAGGTGTAACACCCTTAACAACTTTCCTTCGAACCGCGGAGCGCAGAAATGGGCGGAGAGGAGTCGTCAAAGGCTAGGACTATCATGGGAGTTTCGATGCTCAGTCATAAAAAACAGGACAGGATGGATGAATTATCATTAGCAACATTCATTTCTTCTTCTTCAGCCATCCTGGACCAATACCTGGATATAGGCCTTCCTTCGGTCTTCCACAACTCCCTATTTCGGGTACACTGCATCCACTTCCCCCCTGCGGGCCGTCTTATATCGTCCGACCATCTAGCCTGTGGTCTCCCTACACATCTCCTGGCCGTTTTGGGCTGCCATTCCAGGACCTTTTTCATCCATCGAGAGTCAGAGCATCTGGCAATATGTCCTGCCCAGCTCCATTTTAAGGCAGCTGTTATCTCAACTACATCCGTGACTTTGGTTCTCTCTCTAATACATTTGTTGGTCTTTCTATCTCGCAGTGAAACTCCCAGAATCCTCCTCTCCATGGCTCTCTGTGTTACTAATAGTTTTTGCGTTATTCACTTTGTTAGGGCAGAGGTTTCAATTCCATATGGGAGGATCAGTAAGATGTCTGAATCATAGACTCTCTTTTTCAAATGATTGGGGTATTTTGGAGATTTCAGGATATAAGAGAGTTTACCAAACGCCGCCCATCAAGACCACGTCTACGCTCTATCTTGGCATCTGCTTCGCAACATTTACAGTCTTATCTATTCATATTATTTTTGACATCTCAAGTTCTAAATTAACAAATTCACTGACCATTCTATGAAAAAAATAACAAATTTAATAACAATATCATAATAGACCGAAAAGAAAATCCCATCATACCAAACAATGGGCATACACAACAACGGGTGACCAGAAAAAATGTCACCTAAATTGCTCCAAATATCTTTCTTCCTCAGGCCTCGGGAGGCTTTGTTTAGTGTTTGGGGCTCCGCCCCACCAACACCCACTTCACAGGTACCGACTAGCCTTTTTGCTATGGGCCTAAGGGTGCCGATTCGTTTGATACACCCGCTCTTGAAAAATCAACAGGGTTAACGAATAAAAATTAGAGTTAATTATTGAAAATATTATTTATTGGTAGAATTTTTTATGTCATTGGAGATAAGGTTCTCTTCTCTTCCAACCTGGGCGTTGCTGGTTCGCTTCTCGTAAGAACCTTTTTTTTTAAATGATACACGTTTAATTTTCACTTTAGGCCTTTTTAATATATTTCTGGTTGATTGGTAACTACATTCCACGCATACACTATACTCCACCTAAATCCGAATGTGTTATTGGCAATATTGAAACATCCATAAACGACGATCTCCATTTACTTCCACCTGGGGGCTTCGGGTTAATGTTTTTTATAAATATACACTACAAAAATAAAAGTGAGATATCAATCAAAGGAAAAAAGAAAAGAAGTTGGACAGAGTAAAGGAAAATCGAGAATAAATCACGTTGCGTTACTGACTTGAAATTTAGAGCTTTTTCAATTGCTTTTTAAAATTTATTCTGAAGGGCGTTGGATTTGGATATAACAGGTGTAAATTAGAGCTCTATATATCAATCAATCCCACAATCTATCTCTTTGAAACCATAGTTTGATATAATGAGAATGGACCAGATGTAAATGTCAATAATGTTTCGTTTATGAAGAGGCCACTGCGTGGTAGCTAGTCCCTTTTACATAATGGGTATAGGGAAGGATTCCTACGGCGAGTGAGGACTAGATGATGAAACTATAGATCGTGTGTTTTTCCGTTGTCCTTAACGTAACTGACAGATTTGATTCACTAAACGCTATATATTTTGCCCCATACAATCAATGTTACGTTTCTTCTTTCTTCAAGGATCTTTTCCACTTATAGATGGATCACGTTAGAACACGGGGCCGTGACATAACGCAAATCCAATTTATCACGTTAAAACACGGGACCGGGACATAACGCTAATGTAGTTTATCACGTTAAAACACAAGACCGGGACATAACGCTAATCTAGTTTATCACGTTAAAACATAAATCGGGATACAAAGTATTAAAATTAAATATTTTTTTCAAATTTATTTGTTTTATTGACTTATATAATTGCACTAGTTTCAACCCGTGAAATATTCACGGAAGTAAACCAAATTATACATTTTTGAAATACCGAATGGAGCAAGATCAGCTTAAAGTTTTTTGGGTTCATTAATAATTCATCAATCAAGATGTAAAAGTTACATCTTGATTGATGAATTATTTAATTCTCAAAAATCTCTTTATACACGATGTTTTGTGTATATACATTACTGTTGTTCAATTTAAATCGTTGATAAAGTTTTCCTTGAAGACTTGTTTCAGATATATTGACTTTAATATTTTCGCGTTTCCGACATCTTGAAAAAGCCACATATAATTGTCTGCATTCAAAAAAATAGCATAAGATAAATAAACACAAGTAATTATAAGGTTCAATATAATAGGAAATAAATTAATTATTTAATGAATAACAATTCAAAATAAATTGACATCGTCCACTTTTACACCGGTTCGTTCAGTATAATTTCAATCTGTTTCGAAGTATTCCTCTCTTGTATTCAAAATTCAATTCTCGTATTCTTTCTTTGGCGACAACCGTACGGGTTTTGGCTTATTTATATTACGATACTGGCTTTGGTATGGTGGCACAAATCATTTTTGTATGAATGAATTCCCTATTTAAAAATATATTCTCCTTCAATTTATTTCTTGAGTCTTACAAAATACATTTTTAGTGTCATTTTTATAAGTTTTTAATAAAATAAATTAAACACTTCTATTTTACTTTGTATTCGTCACGGTTTTATTTGAGCTTACTACCGGTTTCAAAGACCTAGTCTTCCTCATCAGGTGAAGTTAAACTAAATTATGTCTTAAGTACATTTTTTTTTAATTATAATAGGAACAGGAGAGGGGGAGGGGAAAAGTGGCTAATAAGGGGAAGGAAGTAGGTAGATGTCAAAAGGGTGGCTTTTGAACGGGAAACATATTTAGCTAAGGACTATTGTTGAAATTAATTTGATTGTTTATAATATTGAGACTTAATTCAACGTTTTTTTTCATCTCCAGAATTTCTAAGTTTGTCCAGCCGCAATCCCTTCAGTTCGTGTGCAGAATCCGCAAAGCACAATCGATATCAAACGAATGTTTTTTTTTTCAATTAAATGTTTAGCGAACTCCGAACAATTATTGATATTAGACATCTCAAATGTTCCCTATCCCTTTTTTTCAAAGTTTCATTTTATCTTGCTTATATATAAATGTTAATATAAGCATTTTTTTTATTTGGATATTTTTCACAGCCCTGTTCAATCTTCAATTGACACTCGAGAAGCAAAAGCGACCGACAATGGAATATGTACCATTGAAGCGAGCCGACTCCTCTTTGTGACTTCACATTGCCTTGTCACTGGCACATTCGTCACATCGTTTGCAGACATCATCGCCTGTCAAAATTGTTTTCTGTCAACTTGCTGACTTCAGTTAACCGAAATGACAGTTATGACCATTCATATATCTGCATTGATACGATTATTGTCAAGTTTAAAATGGCAATTGTTTTTGGTATTGCTGATTACATCATTAGTCGAAGCATTCTGCTTACAAATTATGTAATTCAGTTCGATCCCACCACCTACCACTCTGATCCCCCCTTTATATGTTGCCTTCTATTACACTCGTCACGGGTGTTGGGCATTCAGTCATATTCTTTATTTATTTTTATTTTATTTATTTATTTTACACATGACAAGAAATATACATAATTTGCAATAAAAACAACTGGTAATTTAATTTAGACATACAATTTTAATGAATCTGGATTTGTTGCCTTTCATTTGTCGTGTCCCTAGTAAACTAGGCTTTTGCCTGTATCTCACTGCATCTGATTCTGCGATGTAAAATTTTCGTTGTGTGTAATACAACTTGGTGGGTATATTAATATATTATTTTATTGTAGTACACTTTCGTTGTATACAGTACAACTTGGCGGGCTTATTGCTATATGGTAATTTCTTCCAACCAACTAGAAACATGTTAAATAGGCCTTAAGTGAAAACCAGACTAGAATCATTTTTAAAAATCTGGCTTCCAGCGGGATTTGAGCCCGCAACCTCCGGGTTGGGAGACATGCGTCTTACCAACTAGGCCATGGATCAACTCTTCTGACCAACCAACATATATGAAGGCTGAAGTATTATAAAACTCATACCAAAGCCCCTTTTCTTTGATTTAATTTAAACTGAAATTAAGCCCGTATTCCCGAAGATGTGACTTGCCTATTGGTCCATGGAAGACACCATCGAATCAACAACAAAAAAAACGTTTTTAGAAAATAAAATACATTATTGAGAAGTACTCCCTTACTGTTTGTTGAAAACATAAAACCGACACCTTGTACAAAAGCCGATTAGTACAATGTTCCATATACTTGTACCAGACACTCAACAGAACTTGACAGTTTTTATATTGTATGGAGAGGTGTAAAAATTGTGTTTGCTACAACAATACAATAATATACAATGAACGGCACATGGACGTCACACCCACGTCACGGGAGAAGGGTTATAACTGCGACATGTCACCAGGATGCCATTTTACATTATTTTCTGGAACTAAATAACCTTGTTCACACTGTTAAGGATGATATTTCAATCGGCTCTTATAATAAATACTTTTTGAAACACTACAAATAAAAATGTGATGTTTAAATTTTTTAATTAATAATAAATATAAAAAGTGCAATTTATATTGCATCTTTTAGAGAAGCTCTCCAAAAGCGCTTTGTTTAAAATACAATAGATAGCATATTTTAGAGAGGAAACGCTCTCCAAAAGCACTTTGTTTAAATTACGAGTAGATAGCATACTTCAGAGAGAAAACAGTTTCCAATAACCCATTGTTTAAAATAGTTTTAAATTAAATAATAAATAAAAGGTGGAATCTTAGAAACTTGTTTAAGTATATATTTTTAATAAAATAACTAAAACACAATTTTTTTATTCTCCACTGTTTTATTTAAGTTCCCTACCGCTTTCAAAGACCTCTTCGTCTTCCTCGTCAGATGAAAGTTATTTTTCGTAAGTTTAACTATCTGCTTCATTAAAATTTGAACTGCATTTTCTTTTCTTTATTGAAGCTGCAAGTGAATCTGGGGGTTTGTGTATCTGTGAGAGGGTGTATTTATATTTTTAACAATTTTCGTAATATTTTTTTTAGTTCATAATTGTATCAAATACGTAATTATCGCTTTTTAGTTCATAATTGTATTAAATACGTAATTATCCCTTTTTAGTTCATAATTGTATTAAATACGTAATTATCCCTTTTTAGTTCATAATTGTATTAAATACGTAATTATCCCTTTTTAGTTCATAATTGTATCAAATACGTAATTATCCCTTTTTAGTTCATAATTGTATTAAATACGTAATTATCCCTTTTTAGTTCATGATTGTATTAAATACGTAATTATCCCTTTTTAGTTCACAATTGGATTAAATACGTGATTATCCCTTTTTAGTTCATAATTGTATTAAATACGTAATTATCCCTTTTAAGTTCATAATTGTATTAAATACGTAATTAATTACCCCTTTTTTGTAGTACAATTTACGTGTGGATATGGATCAAAAACATCTGATGTTCTCGCGATCGACCTCGCTTTCTATTGGTGAGGTGTATCTATCTCTATTTGAGGTATGTTATGGGATGCGCCGAGACCTTTCGATAGCTTCTCACTTAAATGTATTTTAATTTATATTGCCTTCAAATACATGTGTAAAAAACTATATTACCATGAATAAACATATATTTATTATTATTATCGATTTACATCAGACATGTCGACATCCCTAACAGTAAGTCTGCTGCTCCAACGAGATTACTTAAAAAATATTGAATATAAAATTTTTTAAATATTAACAAGAGTCGAAGTAATATTTTTTATATTAAAAAACATATGGCAATTGGCCTGGTGCAAAACAACTTAGTAGCCCGTGGAGAAAACTAATTTGCCATGCCCAAGTTACAGAAAAAGAGAAAAAAGGGCAAGAACGAAAACAATTTAAAAAAAATCATTTTACACGGTTGTCGATGGGCAGGGAAAGAAAAGAATGATGGAAAATCAGGAAAAATATGTGTTATTAGCAAAGAGGGATGGAATGTTTTGCAATTAGCTTTTTGAAGCACGTCAACGATGATGGTGCGAGTCTTATGCTGGTAACTGGTTCCAGACTGGACAGTAAAAACTGTTGAGAATATTTAGTTGTTGGGCTAACTGGAATCGAAGGTATGTTTATAGGATAGAAAATATATAATTAATTAAATGAAAAAGATTTCAACGTTATATGACCATGAGTATACAAGACGAGCCTAGCTCATGTTTTACCTGTTTTGAGATAATTGATAAAACATCATACCGCTTAAAATTAAAATAAAACTTAAGACTAAAGAGTTAAATAAGATGAAAAGATAAATCTGAGATGGTTTAGATATATACTCGTAGAACAAATTAATTATGATAGACTGACAAGCGCCATTACTGCACCTGATCATCCAAGGTGAAATAGAGGGTACAAGAGGTGTTGGCAGGAGGCAAATCTCCTGGCTCCGCAATATATGTGACTGGACTGGTATAAGGAGCGTTGGGAATCTTTTTCAGACTGCCGGGGACAAAGATATCTACTCTCAGGTGATAGTCGACGTTGGGGGGACCTGACATGACACTGATAAGAAGAAGGCTAACAATACCAATGAGTCGTCAAGATGCAAGGCTCTTGAGTCAAGATGCAAGGCTCAAGACGGAAGACTTTTTCAGTTTTGAGTAAATAATGATTAATTACTTCAAATGTAAATGAAATGTTAACGTTGTGTATTTTCTGCTTTATAGCTTAAGAAACCAGAAATATTGTCAGTCACATAATTAGTTTTAATAGAAACATAATGAAAAATTAAATAATTCGCAGAGCGGATTTTGACACTCGCTGTCTTCTATTGGGGTGTTAACATAAGTTGTGTCCGTTTTTTTCCAAATCAAGAGAACAAGAGGACACAAAAAAAATTACAACAAATTAGTCGATAATGTATTCTCCTTCATTATTTTAAATCAAATTAGTCAATAATGTATTCTCCTTCATTATTTACAACTTTTGCCAACGTTCTACAAGTTTTTCAATGCCTGTGCGATAAAAACCATCCGGTCTTGACTCGAGGAATTCGTCCAACCATGTCCGCAATTCGACGTCATTATTGAAGGAAACGCCGCGCAAATTATTCGAAAGCGACCGGAAAAGGTGGAAAGCTTCGGTGCGAGGTCTAGAGAATATGGAAGGTGTGACTAATATATAGAACGGGTTTTGCATCTTGACGACTCAAATATACGTGCGCATATGTGTGGAAGACGCGGTAAAGGAAAACTAAAAAAGTATGGTTTGATTCAGCGAATGATATTTGGAAAGAAGAAAACGTAGAAAGTCAGAAGAATCTTAAGAGGTCATGGGGAAGGTCGTCGTCTTCCAAAGTTAATTTAGTTGGAAAGTGAAGCTGTGTCGTGGAGTTATTTTCATATTTGTTTCCTTTTTCTCCTATTTTAAGTGAGTAAGCCGTTAGATACTTAGTTTTGAAAACAGGTATCTCAGGAGGATATTGGGAATCAGGTGGTATGACCACATAACAAACTACGCTGTACGCCGGCGCACCCGGCAGGGGTCTGTCGTCTCTGTAATTCGGGAGAGGTGATGGTCCTGGCTGGGACATGTTCTGAGAATACCAAATGATAGTTGGCCGAGGAGAGCGCTGTTTTTCTGTCCATTGGGGTCCCGATGGCCTGGAAGACCCTCTCTCACGGTGTACCGTTCCTATGACAAGGAGGTCAGAGCGTTAGGAATGTCGTGGAGAGAGATTACGAACACCACCCAAAACTGTTCTGAATGAAGAAGACTGGTGGCCTCCCTATGCTCCTTTGTGGGGCTTTAAAGAGTGAATTGATTGATTGAAGCCGTTGCACACCAGTAAACTCACCGACTACACCGCTGTACTGGATCCGATGGCATACCTGAAATGAGACAATCGAAATACACCGGTATGTTTTCTGTATCCTTTTTTTTTGAAAGAATAGATATGACTGAAGTCATAGGTATCCATATACCCCCAAACACTAAATGCCTGTCATTTGGGATGAATAGCACAGCGCGAATTTTGTGCCGGCGACTTTCCGAACGGAAGACCAGTGTATTACTGCGCGGCCAAACACCTCGACAAGATGAGTATGAATATAAAAAAGAACAAAGGATGTATGTCGAGATAGAAAATTCTGGTGATTTGTCCTCTTTGCCTACCCCAGCAGGAAATGGTGCGATATTATGTATTTATGTAGATATATTTCATTCCACCTAACTAGTGAAATCTACAGGGAACGTTGCACATGACGACAACATTAAGACTTTTTCCTTGATAAAGATTTGTCCATGAATATCACTGCTTGATCAATTCAACCACATCTTAAATAACCCTCACAAATCGAAGCAATTGACTCCAATTCCCCCAACTCACAAAATTATCCTGCTTACTTTTTCGTACTTACTTTTACCCCAACTGTCCCTCCCTTTCTATCAAAAAGTATATATTTTACTATATTTAATGATTGTGTTCTGCGGCTTTGAGTGCGATACGATTTATTATATTTGATATTGTATTAAGTTACGGGGGGAGACGGGGGTACAATAGGGCACACGGTAATATGGGTATTATTTATGGTATAGCAAATGCGTTGAGTGTTACTTCTTCAAAGCCTTTTGTTTGCGATGACACACCATTGCACCCTTGAGGCAATTGTCAGGGAAGTATTGGAGGAGAAAATGACATTTTTTAAATTTAATTTATATCTTTGTTCATGATTCCTATATTTTATCAAATAAAATATGTTTTATGTGTGTATAAGTGAATTATATTTTAATAATAATAACTTTAATATACAATTTTACGAGTATAATGACGTTCTGATGACAATATGGAAAGAACTGACAAAACGCGCCTCAACTAATTTTTCTTTCTTACCGTCTTCAGGTATAAAAATTTTTAACGCCAAAGAGACAAGGAAGATAAACTATATATGAACAGCGTATATAATATACTCGAACCGCTTTGCTAATGTCCCATCAATCCAGGTGGATGGAACAGCTAGGACAAGTCCAACAATATATCTACCTAGGACAAAGTATTTAATTTGAGGATTGCACTCTAAATGAAATAAATAGAAAAGGAAAATTTGCTTGGAGTTCCTTTGGACCAGTGCTCTGCAACCTTTTCTCACCTACGACACACCAAAATTCTTCCTAGAATTCCGCGGCACACCAAAAGCTAAAATATATAGGTATTAAATTAGGCATGAGTCTTCAGCGACGCGCATAAGGGTCATTTTTCTTTGTCTATGACTAATTTGGTGCGGCCATGGTGTGTACAAAGCACACTACGCAGTTTTCAACAGTTGGCACCAGTTATTGTGTATTAAATACATAATGAAAAATTGTAAAATGTCAAATACTCGTACATTGAATTTGACCGCGGCACACCTGTATCCGGCTCACGGCACACCAGTGTGCCACGGCACACCGGTTGCGGAGCACTGCTTTGGACGACTGATATACATTTTCAAGGGCAATATCCCAACCTGTCTCAAACGGAAGGTATTTAATCAATGCATTTTACCAGTACTAACAGATGAATGCGAAATATGAACTCTTTTTTTTATTATTTATTTCACTTGGCGTGTTTATTACTATGTGGCAATCTCTTCCAACCAACCAGAAAAAGGTTTTAATGGGCCCTAAGTAAAAACCAGACTGGAATTCCATTTATTTTTAAATCTAGATTCCAGCGGGGATCGAACCCGCAACCTTCGGATCGGCAGACAAGCGCCTTACCACCAGGCCACGGAGGCCCACTTTTTTTTTTTTTTTTTTTTATAGGGCGAGTTTATTGCCATGTGGCAATCTCTTCCAACCAACCAGGAAGATGTTTTTATAGGCCTTAGTGTTAACCAGACTGGAATCCTATTTAAAAAAATCTGGGTTCCAGTGGGGATCGAACCCGCAACTTTCGGATCGGCAGACAAGTGTCTTACCACCAGGCCACGGAGGTCGTCTCTTATGTGTTATCTTATCACTCTTTATGTGCGAATGAAACAAAAGCTCTATACAACACAACGCAGCATGGAAAGGTGCATGCTAGGTTAAAACAGAAGAGACCGCTAACGCAATGAGTGGATACGTGCCCAAACAAAAGTTGATGATGTTATAGAGGTCGTAAAAAGACTGAAGTGGAAGTGGGCTAGGCACGTTACCCGAACAACGAACCATCGTTTAACGCATGAAGTAATCCAGTGGTATCCAATAGGACAGCGGTTCCCAACCTGTGGTACGCGTACCACCGGTGGTACGCGAGTGGATAGTTGGTGGTACGCGAAAAATAATCAGTAATGGCGGACATAAAAAGTAAAAAAAAAACTGTCATAAAAATATCATTTAAACTACTATATTTTTCCTATAATTCATAATTTTAATTAATAATATACAGTACAGTTGTTAATATGTACAGTCGATGATCGAAAATCCAACAATCAATATCGTATTTTTGGAGTGCACTTTTAAATTTAGCGCGGTAGCTATCAGTAACTTAAGATGTCGCCGTCACTGTTATGATGGCGCTGTACTCCATTCACTTGAGTGCGCGGCTTACAAGTGACAGGTGCGTTATTGTTTGTGATTGTATCATATTTGTTTATTAAACTTCATTGATCCCGTGTGTTAATTAACTTTTTTCTTTTTTAATAAGACATGGATCAGTGGTTAAAAACCGGTATGTGCCAAAATATCAAGCAATACACGGACAGTGATGTATTGCCAAGTTCTACAAATGGCAGTTCTGAAAATTCGGTGCAAAACGTTGAAATTTTGCAGTCTTCAGTTATACAAAAAGGCGTTAAGAGAAAATACTGCGATGAATATATAAAATATGGATTTTCGTATACTGGAGACGAAGACTGCCCTAAGCCCGAGTGTGTAGTGTGTGGGGTAGTGCTTTCCAATGGATGCATGAAACCTTCATTTCTTTCGCGACATCTGCACACGAAACATTCGGATTACCGAAACAAAGATTTCAATTTTTTTAAACGTATGAAAGAAAATACTAAAGTGATATCAAGTTACGTTTCAAATGCTAATAACGATAACGAACGTGCGGTAGACGTGAGTTATCGTATTAGCTATCGAATCGCCAAATGTGGCTATAACCATCAAATTGGCGAAAAAATAATTTTACCCAGTATAAAGGATGCCGTTGAATTTATGATTGATCAAAAATATATCCCAAAAATAAATCGTATTCCTCTTTCAAACAATACGGTATTGAGAAGAATTCATGATATGTCCGAGGATATCGAGGAAACAGTGGTAGAGAGAATAAAAAAAAGTAAATTTTTCTCAATTCAAGTAGATGAGAGCACAGACTTGGTAAACAATGCTGTATTGCTTGTTATTGCTAGGTACGTGAAAGACAATGAATTTGAAGAGAACCTTTTACTTTGTCATTTTCTCTCCACACGTACAACTGGTGAAGACATTTTTAAAGCCATTGACAATTATTTCACATTGAAAGGTTTTAATTGGTCAAACTGTTGTGGATTGTGTACTGATGGTGCCAGGTCAATGTCAGGTTTATATATTGGTCTTCGCGGCCGCGTCTTAAATGTAGCTCCTAATGTAATTTGGAGCCACTGCTGTATCCATAGGCAAAATCTAGTAACAAAGCGCCTTCCTGAAGAATTGAATCTCGTTCTCAACGACGCGGTGAAGATTGTTAATTTTATAAAGAAAAGCTCCACCAACTCGAGAATTTTTAAAGTTATGTGCGAAGATATGATGAGTATTCACACTTCTCTACTTTTTCATCCAGAAGTGAGATGGCGATGGCGATGGCGATGGCTATCTCGCGGAAAGGTGCTAACCCGCTTATTTGAACTAAGGCAAGAAGCGCTGATTTTTTTTCAAGATAATCATTTTGATCTTTCTTCAAAATTATATAATTTGTATTTTATTCAGGCACTCGCATATTTATCTGATATTTTTTTTAAAATAAATGACTTAAATTTGACACTTCAGAAAAGCTCGATGACGATCTTTAATGTTAATGATAAAATTGAAAGTATGATTAAGAAATTAGATTTTTGGAAACAGTGTATCGAAAACAATCAACCGGAAGTATTCGAAACTCTACATACTTTTTTGGTTGAAAATAAGGTTAGCTTGTCTCAAGATTTACGAGAACATAAAATCGTCTTTCATGGAGTATTTTCCAAAACCCGAAAACAAACCCCTTCTATGCAGAAAATTTGGAAAAAGCTTCATCGTTATCAATAAAAGATAAAGAAAGTTTAATAGGCTTATCAAGTGACAAAACTTTACAAGTCAAATTCGAACGAAACAATCTAATTAATTGTTGGTTAAACATCGATAAAGAATATGAAGAACTTTCTGAAAAAGCTCTCAAATAGTTATTACCGTTCACTAGTACGGAATTAGTAGAAAGAGAAATAAGTATCTTCCCAAATAGGCCGCAGGTGGAGGGGGAGGGTGGCTTGAAGGGTATATCTCACATCTTGTTCTTCGAAACAAGCACAAGGATCTCATTAAATGTATTTAGCTGATATTATTGTGCTTATATTTTCGTAAAATTTGTTTAAAAATTAAACTTATAACTTGATAACAATGTATTATAATCTTAAGCAACACTTTCATTACTAATATTTTCGATAATAAATAGAAAATTTCGGTAATAAATATATTTTTAAATACAATTTCATTAATATTATTATATTTAAAACAAAAATTTCGCCTGCGGCGCTGCTGTAAATTTGTAAAAATGAAAGTGTACATTGTCTCGTTTTCATCGGAACAATTTTTACATTTACCGTGTTTAATTAATTTTATATACATATATTTTCTATTAATATCTGTAATTTTTGGAAAAAAATTGCCTGCGGCGCATTTGGTTTTTTTTATACAAATAATTTAATTTAATTCTATGTATTTTTTTTTAATAAAAATTAGTTGTTAAAAAAAAATACTTCTTTAAATGTCCTGGATTTGAATTTCGACAAGAAATGAGCTTCAACACCTTTTATTTAAAAAAAAACATTGTTATATGTAAAGTTCAAATGTCTCATTTTTATCAGAAAAAATAAAACATTTGGTATTTTTTTTAAACTTAAATAAATTGAGTTATGGGAAATATAGTCACCCTATAAAATTTATAATGCAAATAGAATAACAAATTTCTCGAAATACAATCATTTTTACGAAGTGGTACAATTAAGCGTGATGTACTACCAAGTGGTACGCGAGCCAAAAAAGGTTGGGAACCGCTGCAATAGGAAGAACTAGGCCTGTAAGAAGACCGTAGGCACGCTGGGTGGACAAAATATGTGTACGTAAGCAAGTAGCGATTACGTGGCAGCAATATGCAAAGGGCAGCATAGGCACGAGAATATAAAAATATAAGCGTTATCTATCTCATAAAAAAAATTCTAAATTGGCAAATCATATATTACAGACAAATCTTCATTTCAAAATATTAATGGTTTATGTTTTGTATACATTACAAAAATTATATAAAACGATTAATTTAGAAACATTAGAGATACACAAAGCCTTAAGGAAAATCAAAAAGTAATAAATAACCAAATAATTTTAAAAAAATCACAATTCTAAAATATTTTTCTTTAGCATTAACCCTTTTAATCCCACATGATCGAGAATCGGCCCCAACTGGTGTATGCAAAAAATTCCACGAAGCCAATCATCGGCCTCAAAGTTTTCATGTTGAATAAAAAAAAATTTTTTTTTATGAAATATGAAAATTAATTATTTTACACTCTACTATACACGGACGTCTCCACAAAAAATAGGTTCTAAAACTAAATATTAACTGAGATAAAAAGTAAAATATAATTACTGTTGTTTTGGCATAAAATACTTGCAAAATATGCTGGGACTTAAAGGGTTAATATTGTTGAATTTATAAGAAACATTTATATAAAATATTTTAATTGCTTTATTAAAATTTAAATATGTCCGTTAATCAGCCACACACACTTTTGATGTTAGTGGTCCATAGTAACATGTCTGATACATAAAAACTGCTCTCAAATCAAACTGGGATGATTCCATCTGAAGAGAGCCTCAGGATATGAGGTAGAAACACGTATAGCGGGTATTAATGAAATAACAAAATAATGTGTCGTTAAATATTCTAGTATGAAGTTCCACAAAGCTAAAGCCGAAACCGTGGATAAAACTTTTTTTATATTGTCACTATCCATTGGCAAGGTTTCTGCAGTTTTCTTACCAAATATGTTTTTCTGATAATATGTAAATGCGAGGCAGTCCCTAATCTAATGGCTGCAATCGCTGCCTTCCTATCCGTACACTCTACTTACTCGCATATACATTTTTAATCTGCAAATATTAGTGGGCTAGAGTCCCGAGTAGGAGCGCCCTTGAAGAGAGTCTGCTCTCTAAACTAGTGGTCTCCAAACTTTTTTGATCGCGTACCCTTAAGATGGAAGAAATTTATAATGCGAACCTCTGAATATATACGAGTATATAGGGGTTCGCACTATAAATGTTGATGTATATGATATACATACGTAAAAATGTCATGGATTGGCAGTTTTAAATACAAAGATTTCCAGTCTGCCTCTTCTACGAGCACCAGATAGCGTTGCCACTGTCAATTCCTCGTCTATTTGATGTTTATCATTTGTTCATCTTTAATATGTTTATTTCTGTCAGTTGGCATACCCCACTTTGGAGACCACAGCTCTAAACGATGCAATATAAATTGTTATTTTCTTATTATTTTGATAGCATAAAAAAATTCACGATTAGCCATTTTTAATATTATTCTTAAAAAAAAAGTTTTATTTTTAAATTCTAAATCTTGCCCTGTTCTACTTGGCTCCATTACAAATGACAGCCAATGTTAGGATTCTATTTGACAGTATAAATGCGGTCACATATCTAGGTAGCGATTGTGTAGCGGTATATGATTTGTGTACGCATACATCACACATCGCTACTATTCGGCACATTCCCTATACGGCCTGCACCTCCTTCCTTAGCCGGGCACATCTGCCATTTGCCAGTCCCCAAGCTAATTTATTATTTGATAATGGTAACACTTCTACAGATCCTTTCTTTGGGTGAATATAATGATTAAATATTTAGAAACGAACGTGACTTGAGTAAAAAAAATACAAGACGCCATTCTGTTAAAAATTGTTGTAAATTTTTCACCATCATTATACAATCTAACTCTGAAGTTACAGGAGTTGGGAGGTTTATCAAAATTTATAATTATATAAAAACTCTACACATATACACTTTACTCCACCTAAAGCCGAATGTGTTACTATCACATATCGAAAGATCTACAAAGGTTAATTTTTAATTCGTCTTTCTGTGGTTTTCTTATCAGAATATATTTTTCTAAATACATGCAGATGCGGAGAAATTAATCTAATAACCGCAGCTGCCACCTTCCTATCATTACATTCAATTTGTTTATATTTATTTTCTTTTTTTTTAATCTGTCAATAATAGAGGGCTCCAGTTCAGAGTTAGAGCGTCCATCAGGAGAATCTGCTCTCTTAACCTTTAGAACCCTTTTTTGATATGGGTTCCAGACTAGTTTTTAGTTAAGACATTTTTTTAAAGTGTTTTTGATTGGTTGGAAGAAATTGTCTTATTGTAAAAACCCGGGAGGCTGTTCTGTAATTAACGAAAATGTTATACTATAATACAACCATCATTTTTAAAACAGGTTAAGAGGTGCATAGCAGAGGAGTAACGAGTCAGGCTTTTGAAAAATAGGTCGCAACGCTGGTTCTAAGTTGTCTAGTTTTTATTTATATAGAACCGTTAAATACATATGTCCGAAATGGAGCCTCGGGCATATTGAATAGGGTGGCTGGGAGACAATTTTGTCATTTAACGTATTAATCGATCCTTGAAGAATAAGGACCACTAAAATAGGCTTAAAACTCACAGTTCGTTGTATTTTTTTAATCTAGCGATCGTATTGCCATGTGGCAATCTCTTCCAAAGAGCCAGAAAGATGTTTGAAAGGGCCTTTAGTGAAAACCAGACTGAAATCTCAAGTTTTTAAAATCTGGGTTCCAGCGGGGATCGAACCCGCAACCTCCGAATCGACAGACAAGCGTCTTACCACTAGGCCACGGAGGTCTTATTTCAAGTGTTGGTAATACTAACGCACGTGAAGAGGCAACACTCGCAGACTTCTACCGCATATAAGTGAATATTGTTAGCAGATAATTTTTACCTGAATGGGATCCTTTTTTTATATATTTTTTAAATATACTTTCGTTTTTATACAATATAATCGTTTGGGTTTATGGCCACATGACAATCTATTCCAACCAACCACGAAAATATCAAAGATGCCTTAAATGGAAACCACACTTGAACCCTTTTAAAAATAAATTGGGTTCCAACGGGAATCAAGCCCGCCTGTTTTCCATCGCAGGGGGCGTTGGAAAATATGCGTCCTACCAACTATTCCACAGAGGTCTTTCTCCCCAGGTATCATCAAAAACTCCTGGGTGGAAACCAACCCTCTTATAAACTGAGCCACGAAGTTTATCGAATAGTCATATCGTTCAAATAAAAAATATACCAAAAAACAGTTTATTTAAAAAAAAAATTACAATCCTGATTGGTTTATTGTAATTACAACATAAAATTATATATTAGTCCTCCCTTAAACGCAGTTTCGTTTTCTGCGGTTTTGGGTACTCGCGGTCAACCGCGTTCTAAAAATATTGAATTTACATCATAAGGCCAACATTAACCTAACTCTTAGTTATAATACTTACGTCATTAACATAACCTAACACATCATCGCTGAAAAAAGAAGAGTGAGTACAAAACAATAAGACATTTAGAGAGAGAAAGAAAGAGGAATCATAATCATATAACTTTTTTTTTTCTTTTTTAAAAAAAAATAGATATGACCGAAGTCAAAGGTATCTTTATACCCTCGAACACCAAGCGGAAAAAGTGTCTGTGTCGTTCGAGGAGAGTAGCACAGCGCGGGGTTCGAACCGACGACCTTCCGGACGGAAGTCCAGTGCGTTACTGCGCGGCCATGGACCTCACGTTTTTTTTACTTTGTTTTACAGTATTATAATAATTAATACCCAGAATGCTCTGAAGTTCATCTAAAGTGGAAAAAATATAGATATATGCCAAAACAAAGATATAACCCAAATACGCCCATCATTATCGATAGTTATTTAGATAGTTTTGATTTGTAATAAAAGATGACGCACTATTTTCACTTTTGTAAATAAAATTATGCATGCATTGTAAGAAATTAATTTTAAAAAAATATTTATATCTACATGGAATAAATAAAAGTAACGAGTGAAAAATTTATATTTTTTTTTTGACATTCAGCTGTCAGTTAACGTGTCGGGGTGGTATCATTGTGTTTATTGCGGTTCGGAGGAAAGTTTTTAAATTTTGGCAATACAACATATATTTTTCATTCATTTGTCCTTAAGTACTGTTTTATAACAGTTCAGAAACATTATAAAAACCTCGAAAATCTTGCATGCGACGAGTTAATCGTCTTGTGTTGTTATAACTTTTATATTTAATTAATAGTTATTTTTTTTAATTGTTATATTTTGTTATTATACATTAACTTTCAGTTGCTACTGTAAGAGCTAAGCGTGATTTATTATTTTCCATATGGATCGAAACGATCTCCGTGACCCAGTTGGTGAGACGCCTGTCTTCCAACCGGTTGCGGGTTCGATTCCCGTTGGAACCTTGATTATTTAAAAGGATTTCAGTCTGGTTTGCACTCAAAGCCTCTTCAACATATTTTTGGTTGGTTGGAAAAAAAAATCATGTAGCAATAAGCACTATAAGTACTGTTTACATCAAAATTATAATAAAATAAAAATAAAAAATAAAGCTAATTTTGATTTATGTGATTTTTGGCTATTTGCCTTTTCCTAAAGCTGTGCACAATATTCTATTTAATTTATAATACTTACATTTATTAATTAATTGTAATCGATAACAGTGTATTGTGATCATTTTAACATGTTTATTTTGTTATTGTAATGTTATATCATTACGTATTTATTATATTTAATGAATTAATGATCATTATTTTTAATCAACGCTCATTTTCTAGAATAACATTTCATTTCGACCAATCTTTGTCTGCTTCAAATTGTTGAAGATATGGGTGACATGTCCAGCTTTAGGAAGCATTTAAAAACAACTTTTTATGTCAATTCTTGTCAAAATTTACGATTACACATGAACACTACACAAATACACTTCACCTAAAGCCGAATGTGCTTCTATCACATACATGATGATCTACAAAGCTTTCTTTGAAGTTCGTCTTTCCTTCGTAAATTTTCTGCGGTTTTCGTACCAAATATATTTTTAAAACTTATGCAGATGTAGGAAATCTTCCAATAAGAATCTAATGGGTACTACCACCGTCTTCACATCCTTACATCCAAACTTATTTGTGATGTTTTTAATTTGTTAATTATAGCATAATGGGTTCAAACCCCGAGTTACAGCGCCCTTGAGGCGTTTTCTCAGTCTGCTATATCGTTTTATTATTATTACTTTTGTTAATCTCTCGGCGGTAAGTAATACACACCGGGCTTAAGAAAGAGACTGTCGGCTATAATCGGCTAACTTCGGCTTTGTAGAGCGTTGTCTATACACTTTGAAGTGGAAGCGACCACACCCTAGAACGCTTGACAACGACTGACAAATCGCAATGGAACACGTGTATGAAACACATAGACGACGCTCTTCAAAATCGAAGCTAGCCGATTATGGCCGACAGTCTCTTTCTTAAGCCCGGTGTGTATTATTTACCGCCGGGTACTGTACTATATACCTTGTTTATAAATTAAAGTATATACTTTGCCTTATGTTAGTCAGCACTTTCTTACGGTATATCAGTTTGGGGGGGATGCACCTTAACCCAAAAGCACATATTGCAGGTTTCCCAAAAATTGATTGTGAAAATAATTAATTAACTTCCTGCTCAGTATCCCACGGCGGAGCTTTTCAGAGAGTATCAGGTCCTGAACATAGCCAATTTACATCTCAAATCCATTCTCTGGCACTACCATCGAGAGGAGGGGAAGATGCAAACTCAGCAGACACACATGACACGCATGGCAACTAATGGAATGTTCACCATCCCTAGAGTTAGAATCTCTTTTGCCCAAAGGCAATATGCTTATTTGGCTCCCATTACATACAATGGCGCGCCAACTTCAATAAAGGTAAAGGTAGGAAAACCATTTAGACAGTCGATCGGAGCGTGGTTGTTATTGCGACAGGATTTTGAGTACTTGGGCTTTCAGGATGAATGACGAGTGGAAAAGATTTGTGTGAGTGTGGGTTATTTCTTGTTGTTTTAATTTTGGTTGTTTTTGTATTTGTATTTCTGTGTATTTTTTGTTTTAATATATTCTTATGATTGTGTGCGGTATATTGTGGGATAAATATTTTTGGTCTTTCTGGAGTGATGATGTGTGAGGAGTTGAATTTCGCAAGATGTTTCCAGTTGTAGTTGAGTGTCACTGTTTGTCAGGTTGATGAGAATATGCAACGGGGTTTTGTTCTTGTGTAATCAAAAATCGGAAAGAAGTATTGATTTATTTTTTCATGCTAAATATCCTCAGTGAGATATAGGCAAAAGCCTAGTTTACTGGGGACACGACAAATGAAAGGCAACAAACCCAGATCCATTAAAATTGTATGTCCAAATCAAATAACCTGTTGTTTTTTCTCAAATTGTGTATATTTCTTGTCATGTGTAATAATAAATAAATAAATTAATTAATTAAAAAAAATTAAACGTTATTATACTTACAATACGTATAAGTAGGAATACAACCTAGGAAATGTAGGGTTCGGTAAAATCCACAGTTTCTTGCACCCACTGGGGTTGTTTGAAAATATCCTCCGTGAATAAGGGAAGACTACCGTAATAGTTTTTTCTTAATTATCTTTAGAGGATTACGAATCTTTAGCAATAACATAATCTTCTTTCTCTTTATAATAGCGAATCCTCTAATTGTGTCAACAACTCGAGCGATTTCTTCTTACGCTCTCTTTTCCTTCTCCATCCCCACACTACACTTCCCTTAATAAATACATCTTTCAATTAACTTCTTCATAGGCTCGCAATTTAGTAAATCATTGGTAAAGTCAATTATTTTTTTCTACACAAATAACATTTAATACAACGGTGTTCTTTCAATTCTAACTTACTCCCTGAATTGAACTTTAAAAGTGCAAATTTCACCTTTATCTAGATATTAATTATTTATGTTCTTTTTAGTTGTAAAAGCATTTAATAAACACATGTGATAATCTGGTTGACTTGAAACAGGAATTCATAGTTAGTTTGCCAGCTGGTCTACGATATCGAGCATATATGTTATATGTACTTCAGAAATTGTAGCACGGGTCCTATGACAGTTCACAAATTTGCCCCAATACAACCTTGTAACGACGTTCAGTAATTCTAATTATTTTATCAACTTTAATATTAGCTTCGATTCCAATAAATGGCAAGTTATTTAGGTAAATACATTATATAAAACTAACAATAATGACAAATTAATACATCTTGTTACAAATTAGCAAAAATGTGTCAGTTTGTTAAAATCAAATAATATTTGGTGACGTTTGTCAAAAGTCACTACGTTAGTCTGCATTGGCTAGGGATGGGGTATACGATAGTTAGATTTTTTATTTTTTTATACCTAAAATTAAATGTTCGTTATTAGTATTAATTCATAGTGGATCTTGGCCTATTTAAAGATATATACAAATCATATAATACATTAGAAAGTCAGTATAATGAAAATTAGGAATTAACACGTCAGTTTAGAGACAAACAATTTTTCGATTTATAAAAAAACTATTCGATTTGTAAAAAATGTTTAAAACGGCGCAGGACCCATCTTACATTTTCTGAAGTATAGGGACTAAAATCTACCGGCTTGGTCCGACCAAATTTTCCCTGGTCTGTGTCTCTCATTCCTACGAAATACAGGTATATTCCTAAATAACGATAATAATTTACAAAATTAAAACAGTCTATATAACATTACCAAGAGTAACAAATATAACTGGCGCGTCCCATTTCCGAAAATGGCGGGATTTTTGACAGTTCGAACGGTAAATCAAGGTCTTATCTCAAGGCTTATAGAGCGCCATCTCTGTCTTGCTCGTTCAGTTAGAAAGAGATAAGCCCAAAATTGTAGAGGGGGTGAATCAAAATGATGTAAGTATCATCTACAATGGCGTCTAAATATTACGGTTTATTTGTTTTCAATTTTTCTTTATCTTATTTCGGTATCGTTTTCTGTTGAAGGTTGTCACCATCACCGAAATCTGCACCTCGTTGATAACAATCCAGAACAACTCAGTTCCATTACATTTTAAGGCATCGGCCACACAGGTAAGTGCCTCGCTTGATGCTTAGAGCTATGTTGCGAGTTAGGCGACATATCCTAGTGAACCAACGTACCGCATACTATCGCAGTGGCCACACTGCACGCTTCGCGCCACATTGCATGACGATTAGTCATCGAGTAAATCTCCTAGCGAACAGACGTGTTGGTTAATTTACAAGATGGCGAAAGTTTTAATGACAGCTGTGTATAAAAGGGAGCCTTTGTGGAACCCATCGAGCAAATTATAGAAAAATTTACCTGTAACAAAATCACTTTGGAATGAAGTTGCACATAAAGTAAATAAAGATGGTAAGGTGTAATGAAATTGGTTAGTTTTGAGAGTGACATCGTGTGTTGACTCAACCGCTCCCAACTGTCAAATGAATTTGTGCGTAGCACTTTGGTGTGGCCAGCATGGGGTCACCAAGTATATGAGTCACGTAAAACCTAGCTTAGCACCTAACGAAGCACTTTGGTGTGGCCTCATCCTAAATCGAACTGACAACACCAGATTTCTATCTTCATCTCATATCTCGTTACTTAGGGTCATGATCTTTAGGATGTTGGGCGTAAAGGTTGCGACAACGTTTCCACTCTTCTGGGTCTCTTATCGTTTGCATGACAGTATACAGACTACTCCTAATTAATTCCTTCATCTGATCACTTCATCTTGCTAGGTGCTGCTTATGTCTTATCGTCATTGATTCTTTTGCCTCCGTCGTTTGGCTAAAGGCGTTCTGCCATTTTATTTGCGTACATTATTTTCTTATCCTAGCATTCTTAATGATATGATATTATCTAAGGTCATCAATCTTGTTTTCTAGGACACGCCTCGGTGATTGAGTATTTTCCATTTACGCTATACGATCGAAAGTTTCTTCCTGGAAAGGGATCATAAAATGTATACTCAATATCAGCGGCGGCTGGTCTCTGGGTGCGTTGGTGCGCTGAGCTGGAGAAATAATTCGCAAACATGACTTCCAAAAAATTTGAATATTTGTATAGATTAAATATGTGCAAGAATACTGACAAATAATACAAGTATATTTATTTAAGTGAATATTTAAGTAACATTTAAAAAAAAATCCTTTCAAATTGACCGGCCAAGTTTGCCAATTCATAGCGGAGCGATTTCGAATATGCACCGGACGGAAACGCAGATTCATGTAGGGCAGACAGAGACATACGAGTACAGTAAACCGTGAGACTATTTCTCTATATTGCGAATTGTTTCTACGGTTCGGCGCGCCAGCGCACCTTGGGACCGGCCGCCACTGTTCAATATTTGTGTCAGCGTGGTTTCCTTGCTGCCTCTAATCTGGGTAGTGTAGTGTGTCCATCTTGGACCATAGTTTATCTACCTTGAACCGTATTATATCTCACTTGGACCATAATGTGCTCACCTTAGACCGTATTATGTCTGGCTTGGATCGTATTGTGTTCACTTTGGACCGTGCTATGTCTATGTTGGACGGTAATGTGTTTACCTTGGACCGTACTATGTATATCTTAAACCGTATTGTGTTCACCTTGGACCGTACTATGTTTATCTTGGACCGTAATGTCTCCACTTTGGACCGTACTTAACCAATCTTAGACCGTAATGTGTTTACCTTAGACCATATTATGTATGTCTTGGACCTTAATGTCTCCACATTGGGCCGTACTAAGTCTATCTAGGAATGTAGTGTGTTTACCTTGGACCATACTATACTATTTTGGACCTTATTGTGTTCACCTTGAACCGTACTATGTCCATTTCGGACCGTAATGTATCCACTTTGGACCATACTTAGTCTATCTTGGACCGTAATTTGTTTACCTTGGACCGAAGTGTGTCCACAGTAAATCATACTATATTTATCTTGGACTTTAGTGTGTCCACCTTTATCTATCTTGAACCGTAGTGTATCCAGTGCTCAGTAGAAGATGTGGTAGATAAAGATCAAATAAAGTATGGTTAAATCAAGTGGAAAGAAATAAATGTAAAAAATCAGAGAAATTAATATTATATGAGAAGATGCATGAATGTAGAGCATGCGAAAGATGTATAGAGAGATAGGAAAGTCCGTCGCTTTGTCCTCTCTGCCTATTTTATTATTTAACATTTCATTGCAAATAAAATCTGGTGGGCATTTTGCCAGGCTAAAATCTCTTCCAACCAACAAGACAATGGTTAAATAAACAATTTACATGGTCGCAAAAAATATTCTAATGATTACTCATATTTATTAAATTTATGGACATATATGATATATACATATTAAATTAAAAGGGAGATATCATCAATCAAAGGAAAAAGAAAGGATGGTGGAAAGGAAAGAAAAATCAGGTATGAAACACGTTATATTACCGACTAGAAATTAAGAGTTCTTTCAGTCGCTTTTTAAAGCATGCCAAAGACGGAGCGAATTTAACATCACGACAATGAATTGTACAATATTTATAAACACACAAAATAATTATGTAATCGTCGTCGTAGTCGAGGATCCCCTCGCCACTCCAACGTCAACCTTGAACCGTTCTTCCACGTCGATCGTGTGATCTTCTGTGAGAAAACAGTCCGATCCTAGAAGCGCACTCCCTCTCGCAAATGTCACAGACATGTGGAACCTGCTGAGCTGTCTGGCCATGCTGACGCATGTTCACAGCGCGCTGACTGTTTCTCACACGTCTAGCCGCTGAGACGCCATCAGCCCGAGAGCATACGGCTCTCCACCCCTCACGGTCCTGAGCCACCCGCTCCCAGTCCTCAGGCGCCCCGCACAAAGTAAGCGACTCTCGCACTGTCCTTATAGCGTTTCCTCTGCCCACCAACTATTCGCTTGCCCACCACTTCCCCGTACAAGACGCGTTTTGGGAGTCTGTGATCGCCCATGCGTATCACATGCCCGATCCACCGTAATTTCGCCTTTACAACCATATCTTCTATAGGTTTACAGTTGGAGCGTTGAAGGACCTAAACATTTGCGACGTGATCACTCCAGTGGATCCGAAGGATTCGGCGAAGGAAACGCTGGTGGAACATTTCTAGGCTCTGAATGTGCCTTCTATAGGGAACCTAAGTCTCAGACCCATGGCGAAGTGTGGGGAGGATAGCACCCTTAAGTAATACAATGTTAATAAACACACAAAATAATTATGTAATACAATGTTAATAAACACACAAAATAATTATATAATACAATGTTAATAAACACACAAAATAATTATGTAATGCAATATTAATAAACACACAAATTAATAATGTAATACAATGTTAATAAACACAAAAAAAATTATATAATACAATGTTAATAAACACACAAAATAATTATGTAATGCAATGTTAATAAACACACAAAATAATTATGTAATGCGATGTTAATAAACACACAAAATAATTATGTAATACAATGTTAATAAACACACAAAATAACTATGTAATGCAATGTTAATAAACACACAAAATAATTATGTAATACACTGTTAATAAACGCACAAAATAATTATATAATACAATGTTAATAAACACACAAAATAATTATGTAATACCATGTTAATAAACACACAAAATAACTGTATAATGCAATGTTAATAAACACACAAAATTATTATGTAATACAATGTTAATAAACACACAAAAAAATTATGTAATTCAATGTTAATAAACACACAAAATAATTATGTAATACAATGTTAATAAACACATATAATAATTATGTAATACACTATTAATAAACACACAAAATAATTATACAATACAATATTAATAAACACACGAAATAATTATGTAATACAATGTTAATAAACACATAAAATAATTATGTAATACAATGTTAATAAACACACAAAATAATTATACAATACAATATTAATAAACACACGAAATAATTATGTAATACAATGTTAATAAACACATAAAATAATTATGTAATACAATGTTAATATAAACACACAAAATAATTATGTAATACAATATTAACAAACACACAAAATAATGATGTAATACAATTTTAATAAACACACAAAATAATTATGTAATACAATGTTAATAAACACACATAATAATTATGTAATACAATATTAATAAACACACAAAATAATTATGTAATACAATGTTAATGAACACACAAAATAATTATGTAATGCAATGTTAATAAACACACAAAATAATTATGTAATACAATGTTAATAAACACACGAAATAATTATGTAATACAATATTAATAAACACACAAAATAATTATGTAATACAATGTTAATAAACATACAAAATAATTATGTAATACCATGTTAATAAACACACAAAATAACTATATAATGCAATGTTAATAAACACACAAAATAATTATGTAATACAATGTTAATAAACACACAAAAATAAGCAACAAATGTAAAATTAAACAAATACAAATTTACAAGGTCGTCGATGACCAGGAAAAGAAAAAGGAGATTGGAAAAACAGATTATTGAAAACCAGGCAAATACGTAATATGTTACTAAAGGGAGATGTAATGTTTTTTTCAAATTGCCATTTTTCAAAATTATAAATGAAATATACTCCGAAACAAATACGCCTGTAAAATCGGTAACTGTATATTACAGCTCAACTCATAAATCAGCCTTACGTCTCAATTAACCCATAACTTATCCCTGTTTACATATTGATTCGAGTATAATGAACTCGCTGGTAATATAAAAATAACAATAATAACCCGACTAACTCGAATCTGCGAGACTTGCATATAAACGCGTATATACTCGAAAGCTGCCAAATTTGCAGGGTTGGCCTTCTGACGACATGTCTGAACAGAAATAATCCAATCGACACTCAGACGACATATGATATATGGCATAGCTGGTAAAACGCTTGACTTTCATTCGGATCCATGCTCGATAATATCCAAATAAAAAACGTCCCTGAAGTGTTATCAACACGGGCAATGAAGAACATCGAACGAAGTGCATGGCCACGCGGTAACGCACTGTACTTCCATGTGAAAGGTCGCTGGTTTGAATCCCGCGCTGTGCTATTTCCCTCGAAGGACACAGGCATTTGTTTGTTTATTATTCAGGGGTATAAGAATATATACAACTTCGGTCATAACATATGGATTATTTCAAAGGGAAAAAAAAACATGTCGATACTCTTATCGTCTCACTTCAGTGTACCATCGGATCCACTACAGCGATGAGGTCGGTAAGTTTGCTGGTGTGCAACGGATCACTCACTTAAAAAGGAGAAAGGAAGAAAGAAACATGTTTGACTTTGTTCATATCTATTCATTCTTTTCCTTTTTGGGTACCATCTACTGGGTTGAAGTCAAGAATGTTACCACTATGTTACGGAGGTCGTTATCTTTTGTAATGAATGAAACACTCACTAATTATATACGTGGCGTATCCAGAAAGTAAGTGTACTGAGGCTCTCACGACCGGATGGATTTAATTTTCGACATGTTGGCTACACTTCCGCGTAGCCTGACCCTTCCCCTCCGCAACGAGACCGGTTCGAGGTCAGTACGTTGAGAATTGTCGACGCGACAACACGTTTTGTGAAAAATGTAAATCCAATCTCCTGCCAAGTGCGAAATACGCGGCGTCATCCGTTATCTCGTTCGGAAGGGAAAACCTCCGGTTGAGGTTTATAATGAGGTGAAAACTGCATATGGTGATAAAGCTATGAATCGTACGAGTGTGTACAAATGGTGTCACGAGTTTAAAAACGGTCGTACGTCTGTGCATGATGATCAGAGGAGCGGAAGACCTTCAATTGTGACTGACGAAATTATTTTGGGACTGTCAAGGCATAATTTTGATTGAATATATGCCTCAATGGGAGACCATCAACTCTGCAAGATACTGTGAGACCCTAAAAAAATTGCGGAGGGCAATTCAGAACAAGAGGAGAGGCATGCTGACAAAGGGAGTCTGCCTGCTGCACGACAATGGCATGAATGGCACGACAATCTGTTATTACAAATAAGAACCAACTGAATTGTTATCGACAATCTCTGTGACCTAGTTAGTAAGACGCCTGACTTTCAGCCAGGGGGTTACGAATTCGATTCTCGTTGGAACCCAGATTTTTTTAAAAGATTCTTATTTGGATTTTACTTAAGTCATGTTTAACATATTTCTAGTTGGTTAGAAGAGATTGTCACATGACAATAAACCCACCAGGTTGTACTATATACAATGACAGTGTAATACAATACAATGTGTCGTCTGAACTACGAGTACATCGGTTTTTCTATTTTATATATTTTTTTCACTTTAGACGAACTTCAGAGCGTTTCGGATAGATCTAGGAAATTATAATAATAATAATGATTGTTTTTTTTTTAAATTTAACTTATTAAATTGAATCTTAAAATAGCTTTATTGACTTTGCTGTGGTCTTGCCGCCCTGGCCTCCTGCGTGGGCCACCCTAGCCACCCTAGCGCCCTACACTGTCTACCGCGGCTGACCTGCCTAAATCGCCACCAGCCTACTGAATCACCTCACGTGAGCGTGACCTCGTCTTGACCTTCCATCATAACTTCAGTTACCAGTGACTAGTATCCCAGTGCAGTGACTTTGGTGATAAAAAGACAATGGACCTTATGTGCGCTTAAATGGCATGGAAGCTTTTACGGTAAATTCTTTAGCTTCAATATTGTTCCTTCACCCTATTATACTTGCGGTCATCTAGATTACCCATTTTTGCGGCCATCTGAATAAATCCGTGTATTATTTTCAACCTACGAAAGTACGATCATATAACTTCATTCCAGAAGGCATTGAACTGGTTGAATGTTAAGAAATAGACCCCAATTTCACATACTGTATCTATTGTATAATATCCTTAACTGTCCCGCCGCCCCCTATTATCTCGCCGAAATTTTTCAGCGTCTTTCCAATCAAGGATTAGCGCTACGCTCAAACAGAGATTCTTTATTGGCCTTTCCAGTTACCGCTCCTCTTTTTTTACGTCGTCCTTTACTGTCCATGCAGTGAGACTCTGGAATCAGTTACAAACCAATATAAGACTCTCTCCGTCCTTGGCATGCTTTACGAAGCTACTGAAAAAACTCTTAATTTCTAGTCAGTAAAATAATGTGTTTCATTCCTGTATTTTCTTTTCATTTCCTCTCCACCATCCCTTCCTTTCCTTTTGATTGATGATATCTCACTTTATATGAAAAAGAATGTTCTTTGTGGGGTTCGTGGGTATGGTATATGCTCAAGTATGTGTTTATGGATTTCATGGGGATGAATAGTCATTTGAATGATTTATGCGACGACGTAACTTGCTTCATTTACTTTTGTCTGGTTGGTTGGAAGAGATTGCCACCTGGCAATAAGCCCACCAGACTGTATATGCAATAAAAGTGTTAAAGAAATATATAAATGTGTTATAGCGGTCTCAAGTGAAAATCAACTGGTTTGAAAATGAATATTGAAAGGACAAAATTTATGTCAACCACTTTGCTGATGTCAAATCGATCCAGGTGGATAGACAAAGTATTTAATTTAAGAATTGCACTTACAATGAAATAAATAGTACTTGGTGTTTCATTAGACGACTGAACTCATCATTGCCGGGCCTCACAGTCGAGGATCTTCTCGCCACTCCAACGTCAGTCCTGAACCGCTCTCCCACGTCGATCGTGTGATCTTCTGTGAGAGAACAGCCCGATCCTGGATGCGCACTCCCTCCCGCAAATACCACAGACCTATGGACCCTAGTCGTCGTCCAAAGGAACTCCAAGCTAGATCTATTTATTTAATTGAAAGTGCACTCCTCAAATGAAATACTTTGTCTTAAGCTGTTGGACGTTTGAAACAGTTTGAGAGATTGCCCTTGATAATGTAGTTCAGCCGGCAAGCGAAGACTTGGTGGGCAGAGGAAGCGCTATAAGGACAGTCTACGAGAGTCGCTTACTTTGTGCGGGGCACCTGAGGACTGGGAGCAGGTGGCTCAGGACCGTGAGGAGTGGAGAGCCGTATGCTCTCGGGCTGATGGCGTCTCAGTGGCTAGACGTGTGAGAAACAGTCAGCGTGCTGCGAATATGCGTCAGCATGGGTAGGTGAATCAGCAGGGGCCACGTGTCTATGGCATTTGCGGGAGGGAGTGCGTATCTAGGATCGGGCTGTTTTCTCACAGAATATCACATGATTGACATAGAAGAACGGCTCAAGATTGACGTTGGAGTGGTGAGGGGACCCTCGACTACGCAGCCCGGCAACGACGACGACGCACTTAGAATGAAGTGAAGATATGTTCTCTCTGTCTGTCCCAATAGGGCATGGGATAGTAGAAGTGATAATGATTGTATCTATAGTTTCTGTTATTTCTATGTGGGAAGAGCTAGTTTTCGCATTTAGTAATTTATTGAATGGACTGGGTCGTGCACACATCTCAACGAATTTTCTGAAACGACTGCAACATATACGAGTAGAAGGGTAGAGACTGGAAAGGTGCATGCGAGGTTATACTAGAAATTACCACAAACGCAATGAGTGGATTGCGCCCAAACAAAAGTTAATGATGTCCCAATCTGTCTCAAACGAAAGGTGTTTAACCAATCAGTACTAACAAGTGGATGCGAAACTTGGAAATAAAAACCAAACTCAATTCTTCGCAAAAAAAAAAACGCAATCCCAGGATCAGATGACAGACGTTTTACCAACTAGGTAATAGAGGTCCTCATATATAAATTATTATTAATTGAAAAATAATCTTATTGGCAAAAAATTCCAAATAGAATTTGACAACCCTGCGTTATAGAAATCCATTACAAATCATATACTCATGCTGTTAGAGAGAGACACAGCACGGGTTGGAAGATCAATAGTTAGAGCGAGAGGCGGCTTTCCCACACGCTAGACTGAGATGAAGAGTGCGGTGGTCTGTCGTGGATTGGACTATACTTAAGTTGTCCTTCGGCAGAATGAGACAATTGACACGTTTGTCGGTTAGCTGTTGAAAAAATGAGGAGACAAGGATAAAAAGGATCAGTTTTTTTTTCGAATTTATTTATTGATATACTTCTAACAGCGACTTAAAATAAAATCATATTAATCTTTTGTACTGAAACTCGGTGTTACAATTTTCTCTTAATGTTTCATTTTCCTTCCTGTCTCCCAGCTATTGATAGCTTTCTTTAAATATGAATTATTTACTTTTTCCTCCTTCATAGTAAATATGACTTCATTATTATTTTCATTCGATCATTTTGTATTGCTTTCCCTGTTGGGTTAGATAGAGAGCCGGATTTACCTATATCGACACACTTTTATTTTATTTTATTTTTATTTTTATTTATTTTATTTTATTAACGACACAACAGTGTCTTTATATACAAATGAACATGTGACAGGTTATACAAGTACTTAAAATTATTGACAAATAATACAACTTTATCTTAAACTAACATGAAGATACAAAAAGCAGTAGAATAAGTTAAAGTCATCGTTTTAAAATTATTTAATAACCTTTGAGAATTTTGTGGGAATTTTATGGATATATATTGAAATATAGAAAACACATGGCCTCATTAGTGGAACGAGATGCAAGTTGCTTTGCAGAATTAAAAGGTTCACATATGTTGATGCAGGGTTACTCAACTCCAGAGGCAAAATATTGTCCTTAATATTTGGTATTTATATTAATAAAGGAGAGCACAGAGTTAGTAGCTATTTCTAAATATTGTTGTAATATTCTGGCGAATACTATATATACTTATATTAAAGATATCTAAATTGTTGCAAAACTCGTTTCCAAGTCTTTGCATACGAATTATAGAGGAGTTGATTTTATAGTTAGTATAACAATTTTCGGTATAAAAGGGATTGAGCTGTCTTGTGGATCTAGTGGGAATACGAAATGAAATGCTCGCGAGTAAGTGAGGTGCATCAATCACTGAGTGAATGATTTTGTATAGCAGTACTATATCGGCTGTTTTTCTTCTGTCACACAGCTTCAAGAGTTTCACTGCATTTAATAAGTTGGGATAATTTCTTTCTTCATGCGGTATTCCAAGTTTAAAGTTTATGAATCTTAGAAATTTGTTTTGCACACGTTCTAAAGTTAGTGCATGGGCGGCGTAATGAGGAGACCATATTGGTGAGTTGTAGTCAAGGCGACTACGTACTAAAGAGCAGTACAGCAGTTTTAATGTTCGTAAATCCGAGAAATGTTGGGCAGTTCTTAGTACAAATCCCAAGATTTTTTAACTCTCCCGAGTGATTTTGTTCACATGTTCTATAAATGAGAGTTTTTCATCAAATATAATTCCTAAGTCCCTTATAGAAGATACACGTTTTAATATATATTGATTTAGCGAATACTCGTGATTAATTGGATTTTTATTTCTATAAAAACTAATGGACTCACATTTACTCAGGTTTAAGTGCAGTTTATTTGTGGTACACCATTGTTGTAATTTATTTAAGTTTTCTTGTAATTTAAGGCAATCAGCAGTATTATTTATGACTTTGAACATTTTTAAATCATCAGCAAAAAGTAAAATTTCTACGTCACTAAGTGTGTCAACTATATCATTAACGAATAGGAGAAATAATATTGGTCCTAGATGCGATCCTTGGGGTACACCGCTTGTAGCTGTGAATGGATATGAAAGACAACTATCGATTTTGACAGTAAGTATTCGGTTTTTAATGTAGCTTTCGATCCAGTCTAAGAGCGGGCTAACTATTCCTAAAGCTTTTAGTTTACTTAATAGTATATTATGTGATACTTTGTCAAATGCTTTACTGAAATCTGTGTAAATTGAGTCCACTTGTTTTCCATTTGAGAACGAATTGAAAATATAGTTTTCATATTCGAGTAGATTAGTCAGTGTGGATCTACCTGAAATAAATCCATGCTGTTGAGTGATAATAATATTGCGAATCGAATCAACAATTTTGTCTAGGATAAGACTCTCGAATAATTTAGGAATCTTCTACATCTATACACCTTCTCATACAACTTCAATGATTTCTTTTCCTTTCAATATTTCCTTCTTTCAAAAAATGTATCACTTGATTGAAATAAGCATTTGTTTTTTTAATCCTTTTTTATTAATTCGTTGTTTTGTATTATTGTATTACACTTTCATTATATACAGTACAATCAGATATGTTTATAGCCAAGTGACACTCTCTTCCAATCAAATAGGAAGAGGGTTAAAGAGGTTTTGGGTGAAAACCAGACAGTAATCTTTTTTTACAAAATCTAGATTCCAACGGGAATCGAATCTGCAACACTCGGATCAGAAGACAGGTGCCTTACCTACCAAGGAGATTCATTATCAATCACCAAACTTTTTCAATGTGCTGTTCTATTCTATTCTCTTCATCTTATTCTCTTTAAGTTCACATTAATTTCTAATCCCTTCTTGCCATATTCTGATATAAATTGTCACCCTTTGTATTATTTTAAGTGCACGCATTTCTACAACATTTATTCGGCTCCTATTAACGTCCACGTTTTACTTCCATAAATTAAAGTTGGTATTAAAATTCAGCTCATTTTTACATTTAAAAGACAAGTTTAAAAAGCGCCGTTTAGAGAGCAAACTCTCCTCGAGTGCACTCTAGATCGGAACTCGAACTCACTAATATTAAACAAATCACATCTGACAGTTGTAGAATCGCCGGAGCAAATCATGTTTAACATTTTCTTTATATACCATACATATCAACCTTGTGTGAGTATTATCATGCGACAATCTCTTCCAACCAACCAGATATACGTTTATAAGGCCTTAAGTCGTCAAGGCGTCAGAAATTGATGCATGGATAAAATAGATGTTTTAAGTTAGAAAAAAAAGGAACTTAGTATACTTAAAATATCAACATCGGACGCATCAACTGAGTGCGCCTATGTCACTAGAACTAACGAGATCCTATAAAGTGAACATCACTTGACGCTGGCGTATACTCCTTCATATATAGGAGTTCACGGTCATTATTCAAGAAGAAGGACTTTTAAGATGGTTTAGATGTGTGGAGAGAACGGATGATGAAATAATGACTAAGCGAATATACAAGTGAGAAGTGCAACGTGTGCGTGGAAGAGTAAGACCGAAGAAAACGAAGCTGGACCAGGGAAAATCTTTTTTTTTTGTTTTGTTTTTTGAAGTTGGCTAACAACGGGAATTGAACTTGCAACATTCGGGTGAAAAGACAGTTGTCTTACTAATTAGGCCATGGAGGTCATCAAATGGTCGACAAGTGCTATATACCCTCACAATTTTTATTGCCTCATTGACTCGAGTTATGGTATGTAAGTTATATTTTATCAAATATTTTTTTCTATATTATTGAAATTACTTGAGTTGCTTTGCACCAGTAATCCCAGTGACGTACGTCACTTCCCACCCAATACGTCACACTCCCTCTCTCCCTGCTCCCGCTCAGCCCCTCTACCCTTCTATATGTTACAGTCGTTTCGGAAAACCCGATCAGAGGCGCGCACGGCCCAGTCCATCCAATAAATGACTAATTGGAAAAACCAGCTCTTCCTACATAGAAATAATAAAAACTATAGACCCAGTAATAATCACTTCCTCTATCCCATGTCCCTATTGGGGCAGATTAAGTACAGATCTTCAATTCATTGTCGGTGCGGTGGTCTAACGGTTAACATATACACCAAACAAGCGGGCTCTCTGAATTCGATTCCTGATGGATTCAAATAAGAATAAAAATAACAATTTATTTAACGCCGATAAACGAGAAAATTCTTCTCAAGGGCGCTTCGTCCACCCAACACGCCTTCGGTCTTCTTACAGGTTTTATTCAACCTATTGGGTATTACTAAATTACTTCATACGTCCAACGATAGTCATTGTTCGGACGACGTGCCCAGCTCACTTCCATTTTAGTATTTTTGTAACGTCTATAACACCATCAACTTTTGTAGTATAACCTAGCTTATACCTTTCCATTCTACGTTGTGCTGTCTAGAGCTTTTGTATCATTCGTACAGAAAGAGCCCAAGTTTCGCATCCATATATTACTACTGGTAAGATGCATTGATTAAATACTTTACGTTTGAGACAGATTGGGAGATTGTCCTTAAGGTTATAGGAAATTCAGTCGTCCAAAAGAACTCCAAGCTAGTTTTACTTAAGTATATATTTATTTAATTGAGAGTGCATTCCTCAAATGAAATACTTTTGTCCTAAATAGATATATTGTTGGACTTGTTTTAAATGCGTTCCATCCACTTGGATCGATGTGATATCAGCAAAGTGGTTCGACATATATTTTGTATTTTTTATATTCAACCCACTAGATCGACTCTGGAATCAGTTACAACCCAATATAAGACTCGCGTCGTCCTTGGCATGCTTTAAGAAGCGACTGAAAAAACTCTTAATTTCTAGTCAATAAAATAACGTGTTTCATTTCTGATTTTTCTTTTCCTTTCCTCTCCACCATCCTTTCCTTTCCTTTTGATTGATGATATCTCACTTTATATGAAAAATAATGTTCGGGTGATTGTCCGTCTTTGTGGGGTTCGTGGGCATGTTCTCACGTATATGTTTATGGATTTCGTGGGGATGGATAGTAATTTGAATGATTTATGCGACCACTTGCTTCATTTACTTTTGTCTGGTTGGTTGGAAGAGATTGCCGCCTGGAAATAAGCCCACCATATTGTATTGCAATAAAAGTGTTAAATAAATAAATAGATTGATTACCTCTGCCAATTCCAATATATGACTTCGCAATTCCTTAGAACGTGTAGCGAAAAGAATTATGTCGTCTACAGATCTAATAAACGTGTCAAAGTTTCGTATGACCACGTGTCAAAGTTTCGGAAGAGACTTCAATAGCTTAAAATCAGACAGCGAAGGAACCTTCACGTTCCATCGACATTAATTTACTTATTAAACTATCCCAATTCCACATTCTTTCAGAAAAAATCCACTTCATTTCGTAACACAGTCATTCAGGCGATGAGAAACTCGTTTGCATACCAACACACCACATCACATTTTACACATCTTCATTTGCAGTTCACTCATCGCGACTGTGAAACGAACATCTAAGCGTTATCAAAAGTGAACCATCCTTATTTACTCAAAATATACTTTCATCCTAATTTTTACTCTGTTTCCTTTCCTTGTCCTTGAACGAATACCTTTCTTCTTATTGGTCGCCGAGGTCGTCCCATGCCTCCCTCAGCCCTCAGTCTCCAACCCAAATGTCCCCAACCGTTAGAATCGTGGATATCGGTACCAGTTCGAACAGAATTCAGTCTCGTTTGTGCTGCCCTGAAGATGAGGTGAAAGCTTTGAAACCGGTAGGGTTATACCGTTACAAAAGGTGGGATAAACAGTGTTAGATAAAACAAATTACAATGTCTTTAAATATCCACAACGTTAATGCCTTAACTATAAACAATATATCAAATAAGTGCCTTACTTATAGTGGAACAATGTATCAAATAAGTGTCTTACTTATTGTGTGAAAAAACGTAGCACTTATTAAAAATAAAATAACATTAAGGAAACTAAAATTTAGTTAGGTTAGGTTAGGTATCTGTGCGTGTGACATTTAGGAAATAAAAATTATGTTAGTTTATAGTTATAATATTAAAAAAGATTAGTTCTAAAGATAGGTACAGTACCTGGCGGTAAGTAATACACATCGGGCTTAAGAAAAAGACTGTCAGTCATAATCGGGTAACTTCGGCTTTGTAGAGTGTCGTCTCTGCTCGCCTAGAACGCTTGACAAATACACGTGGATGAATGACAGAGACGACGCTCTACAAAGCCGAAGTTAGCCGATTATAGCCGACAGTCTCTTTCTTAAACTCGATGTGTATTACTTACCGCCGGGTACTTGTATAGCATTTGGTAAATGTTTGTATTACAAAATACTTTATTAAATAAAATTTAAAAAATCGTTTTTTTTTTAATAATTTATAGTGCAATGGCATATATGTGTGTGTGTGTGTATGTGAAATGTTCTTGTAGTATTCAAAATAAAATATTTTAAAAAATGTTGTCAGAACTTAAAAACCAAAAATAAAAAAAAGACATCAATCATGAACGCTTTACTAAAACATTTGGGACCTTCGTCTGCTCTTTCCTAAGTTATCAAATACCACAAATCCTTTAGAAACACTTTCATGGTACTCGTTTATTTTATTATTTGTGATCTTAAGTTCGCTGGTTCAAATAAATGTATATTTTATTCTTTCTTCAAACGTATTGCTTTAAAAGCACGCCACGCCACTGCGGCCAGCTGAAATGCTCGTAGCTACAGGGCGGCCAGGCAGAGTTGCTTCGTGGAACCGAGACTCCATTTAGAAACGTGCCCAACTGTTTCCGAGCCCCTTCCCCATTCACACTGCCTTTAGTAACCACCCTGTACTATGTTCAAGCGACGCATTAGGGTTGTCACCATTAAATTATCTATCTTTATTTTAAACAAGGGTTTATTTATCACTAAATATTTCCCATCCCTATCTCCTATACAATTTCCATCACGACTCCTACGTTGTTAACATTTGTCACTGTTTAATTTCTAATATTTAACTGTTAAATAATTCATTGTACAATGTACAATTAGGAATATTTATTGCCAAAGAACAATCTCTTCCAGCACGCTGTTACTTTGCTTTCCTCGTATTTATTTTATTACACTTTCATTCTATATATCGGTTGTTTATTATTTTATTTTTTATTTGAAAAAGTAATCTGTGACACACACATTTGCCAAAGGCTATACCCATATAAAGGGTCTTTCAAATTAATCGTTTTTTTTTTAATTATTTGATAAAACACAGATGGTGTCGTGAACTTGCCTAGGTCTTGTGACATTTGAGAACTGTAATGTATGACATTTATAAAAATGGAGTCAAATAATCTTAATATTTATTTTTTGTATTTAATTTCTTATAAATAGTGATCACCTACATCCTAACTTAAAACTAGATAACAATTCTGACAACTAATTATTTAGCATGTAAATATATTTCATTACAATCACTCATATCGGAGGAGATATTCGTAGCACGAAGAACAAAACTAGCATGGAGCTCATTTGGACGCTTAAACAACATATTCAAAGGTAATCTCCCAATATCCTTGAAGCGAAGGGTCTACAACCAGTGTATTCTCCCAGTACTTACGTATGGCTGCGAGACATGGTCGCTCACAGTAAAGAACACGCAAAAGCTCCAAAAGGGGCATGGAGAGATGCATGTTGGGATATACTAAAAGAGAGCGTAAACGAAACACCTGGATTCGCAATATAACAAAGGTAGAAGACGTTATAAAGGTGTGCAAAAGAATGAAGTGGCAATGGGCAGGACACGTAGCCAGAATGTCAGACTCCCGATGGACATCCGAAATAATCCAATGGTATCCAAGAGACATAAAGAGGCCCAGAAGAAGACCGAAGATACGCAGGATAGATGAAACCAGGAAGTATGGCAGCATCACATGGCATCAACGAGCAAAATACCGAACTATTTGGAGTCAACTTGGGGAGACCTTCATCCAGCAGTGGATCGACCCTGGTTGACAATGATGATGATGACATTTACTCATATATCACGGATTTATGGATTCGAATCACGGTTTTCCTACACACGACATATTCGGGCATTTGAAAAGTGCCAGAAGAGACACCTTACTCAAATAATGAAGGTTCAATGGTATCACAGAGTATCTAATGGTAAAGTTCACAGAGCAAACCGCTGTAGCATCAATATTCAACTGTCGCGTGCACGCCTGCGTTAGTCTGAACACGTGGCTGAATACAGACTTCCAAGAAATGTCCTCTTTAACGAGCTGACGGAGGCAAAAGGAAGCACAGTGGTCAGCGCAAGAGATATTAAGACATACTGCATGAGATGCTTAAAAAGATTAATGATCAGCGCAACAGCAGTAGATAGACCCAAATGGCGTGGAACTGTTACTAGTTATTAGAGGGTCAATACAGCTGCAAGTACTGAAGCATCTCCGATGGCACCAAGGTCTGGGACCGTTGTCACTTATTTTATATTGTACATTCTATTATACTCATGAAGCATTATGGATATTCACTCACACAGAACAACCTGGCGGGCTTTGGACCATGTAGCAATCTTCTTCAACTAACCAAAAAGATGTCGAGGATTTAAAATGTGAATAGATTAAACTGTAAAGAAAATTAACGGTGCAACAAAAAAAATGGATGAAATAAAAAAGTTAATGTATTGAATAATAAATAGAATTAATTGTACAATAAAGAAAATGGATGGAATAAAAAGGGTAAGTGATTGAATAATAAAGAGAATTCATGGTACAAAAATGAGAATAGTCGGAATGAAAAAGTAAATACGTTGAATAATAAAGAGAATTAATGGTGCAACAAAGAGTGTGCTTGAAATAAAACGGTAATAAATTAAATAATAAAGAGAATTAATGATACAACAAATAGAATGGTTGAAATAAAAACGAAATAGATTGAATGATAAAGAGAATTAATGGTACAACAAATAGAATGGTTGGAATAAAAAGGTAATAGATTGAATGATAAAGAG
This sequence comes from Odontocerum albicorne, assembly GCA_949825065.1. Lineage (NCBI taxonomy): Eukaryota > Metazoa > Arthropoda > Insecta > Trichoptera > Odontoceridae > Odontocerum > Odontocerum albicorne. The sequence goes on along the minus strand of OX463859.1, from coordinate 6,624,214 downwards.
AATAAACGGTAGAACACCGTTTATTTATAAGAGGATGGCTGAAATAAAAATAAAAATATTTTAAGAAAATTATCAGAAAACAAACGAAGACAAAAAAGTGTCAACTAAAAAAGCGAAAAATATTTTTTTCAGGTTAAATCAACAACCATTGATTAGATAATCTCTGGAAATTGAAAATTTATTCTCAGAATAAAAATACCTTTTGATTGCTTGAAGTCAGGGAATTGAATTTTGAGGAGACCAAAAAAAACAAATAAATAAAAAAAATATAGGTTTATTGATAGCAACATAATATATTTAAATACACTTAAAAACACATAAATGGAAGAAAATACATTTAAGGGAGAAGCTATCAAAAGGTCTGGGCTTATCTAATAACATCCCCCCGGCCAAGATACACCCCACCAATATAGGGCGAGCCTAGCCGCGAGAACACCAGATGTTTTTCAACCCACACCCTAGCTTACAACTACCAAATTAATCAAATTCTTAAAGAGGAAATATTGAAATAATAAAAGCTTTCATACACATAAATTTATACTATTGGAGTAGATATGGAGGACAGAGCGCCAGGACCTTCCTTCGTCTCTTCTACGATTTATCTGACCTTCTACGTTTCATCCTTTAAAAATATCATTCACTTGACCCAACCATACTTTTTTTTGGTCTTCCTCTCACGTTTTGCGAACCTTTCCTTATTCATTTGTTTCACATACCTCAACTATCTCACAGTGTCCTTCTCCACCTTACTCAACACATCAGCTTTAAGTTCACATTCATCCCCAATCACTTTATTCCGTATTCTGTCATACGAGTATATTGTAATTTCATGTATTCGTCTCAAAATACGTATTTCTACAGCATTTATGAAACTCCTTTCAGTATTTTTCCAGACGTTTCACTTCCATACAACAAAGTTGGCACCAAGATACAAGATATCCCTCTTAATTCTTCCATCATCTGAGAAATTCTACACAAATGGCAGAATTGCTCAACTTTCATTAATATTTAATTATTCACCCACATATCTTATTTACTTTTCCTTTCACACATTTCCATCACCATTACTTTGGATTTCACAACATTTATTCACAGATCTTTATTATTCCCTGCTTCACGTGTGTCTACCTCTTATCCCAACCCTTTTTTTCAACGGGTGTAATGATCCCAAATTTGTTATACATTGTCCCTCCGTGTATTCATCTCAACACACGCATTTCTCCAGCATTTATTGGACTCCTATCAGTAATTTTTCACGTCCTCGTCAGCGCTACAATTCTGTGATAATCGAATTAATAATTTCCGAAAAGATCGCCATTCAGCTTTACATCGGGAAATTTTCAGACCAATTGGCTACTCCGATCTAGAAATCTAGACCAAAAAGATAGTTGACTGCATTCGAAGTTTTCTGTGAATGTACCATACACATGTTACCAACTTGCTGGGCTGTTTGAACTTCAGTTCTTAAGGGGGTGTTCTTCTCTAGAAATCTGATTTTTTTTTCTTTTTTTTGCATATTCTTAAAGTTTAGACCTTTAAAAATATGTTAACAAAAGGAAATTTTAAAATTCTTAATATTTACAAAGTTATAGCTATATATGAAGCAGCAATTACTCCGCATCGTTATGACTCGGACAATAATCTCAAAACTTTAACGCGTTTTTCTCGAAACTACTTTTACGACCTGGTCGACATAAAATCTCAAGTTCTATCCAACCGATTGCCTTTAAATTTGATATAAAACTTTGATAGATATTTTTCTATGGTTTCTATCTTGGAAAATTCAAAACATTTTTTTTACTAAAAAATTTTTTTTTTCAGATAGCCGTCATTTTACTTATTTTTTGGTACCAACTATAACAACATTATTTTTTATCAAAAACCTGTATATAATTTTTGTTTCAAATTTACTTAAGGGTTCCAATTACGTCGACCAGCTTTCCACCTTTTTTACGACAAGATTTTACGACAACAGTTGATAAGATCTTGAATTTTCATTATTTTTTTCAAAAATATTTTTATTACCTTAAATACATTCTCAAATCATCAATAAACAAACTGCTAAAAATGTATACGAAAAATATTTTTTGTAGTCTGAAAAAACTTCCGAAATTCACGCCTCTAGAGTACTGGGGTCTAGTGAGTACCCTGGGGTCTAGTGAGTAAAAAACGCCTGTTTTCGCATATTGATAACATATTTACTGCGCTACAAGTCATTTTCTTTCTCCCGTAACCCCGAACCGTAAATCCATCATCGATAACATTATTTTTACATTCATTTTCTTCTTCGTCACTAAGTGACGTCGTGCTCGTTATTACAAAATAGCATTTCGACCTTAATGGTAATAGTATTAAATCAAAGGAAAGTTTGTTATCTAAATATCACCATTTAGAGAACAAACTTTCCTTAAAGACGCTCTAACTCGGGACACGAACTCACTATATTTTCAGATTAAAAAATATTACAAAATAAATATTATATTGAGTGTGAGGATAGGAAGGAAGGGGCTGTGGCCATTAAATTAGATACTTCTCCGTATCATTATATATTCATAAAAACATATTAGGTAAGAAAACTTACCAAGGAAGATCAACTACAAAGAAACCTTTGTAGATCTTCGCTTTTATCGCGTGTAATTTTTATTTAAAAAAATATTAATATTTAATTTCTTATAAATAATCAACACCCGCATAGTAACTTATATAACTAGATAACAATTATTACAACTAATTGTTTAACACGTACATATACACTCGTTCAGGCTACTTGCATTTAATCACATTGACTCAGACCTTGGTCCTCCCTGCTTATACTGTAGACTGTAGATGGACTAGTCAAGCAACAGATGATGCTTCAGAAGCCTGCGCTTGCAATGGAAATATAGGACAGACTTACTCTCGTAAGCCTTCAGGGCAGCTGGTGGGGTCAAACCGAATTGTATCTCGATGGGCAATAGTTCCACAGGAAATAGAAAGGTAAACTCAACGAAATCTTATATTACCAAGAAATGCGTTCTGATTGAATATACAAGTACGTTGTGTATAAATATTGCCAAGAATTTGTATCCATTGCTGCCGTATATCATTATTGCTTGATATAATTACCAACAACACCTGAACATCTGTTTTCGACTACAATATTGAATATTAGTCATTGTGATGAATAATTTATAAATATCCACTAATCGAATAACGTTTGACACATGCACTATGGAAGAGTTAAGAGAAATATCGAACGGCGTGTAACGATATGAAACAAAGTCAATGTGGACCTAAAACAAGTATACTCGATCCACACTGTATCAAAAATCTGCTAAGATGATTGTCCACAACAGTATTTTTGTACCAATGTTAATGTATGGCATTACATGGAGAAGATACATCGCTCCGTTCTTGGCATGCTTTAAGAAGAAACTGAAAAAACTCTTAATTTCTAGTCAGTAATGTAAAGTGTTTCATTCCTGTTTTTTTTCCTTTCCTTTCCACCGTCCCTTCCTTTTCCTTTGATTGATGATATCTCACTTTATATGAAAAGTAATGTTCGGGTGATTGTCCGTCTTTGTGGGCATATGTCACGTAGGTGTTCATGAATTTCGTGGGGATGGATAGTCATTTGAATGTTTTTTGGGACAGTGTAACTTGCTTCATTTACTTTTGTCTGGTTCGTTAGATGAGATGAACGCCTGGCAATAAGACCTCCCGATTGTATTTCCAATAAAAGTGTTAAATAAATAATAAATAAATACATGGTGTAACAGAAAACGAAATGAAGTTATTAGAGATAAATGTAAGCTTTAAGCTAATGTGTTGAGTAAGATAAACAAGAGCATTATGAGATGGTTCAATCTTGATAATAAACGAATGAATGAAAAAAGAGTAACAAAACAAATGGTGGAGAGCAAATGTGAGTGGGAGAGATTGTAGAGGAATACCAACGAAAGTATAGTTAGACCAAGTAAACGATATCTTCAAAAAGAAGAACGTGGATAGTCAGAGAATACTTAGGAGTTACATGAGGTGTATGGATGTCGGAAAGGCGAAGGATGTGTGCCGAGATAGGAAATTCTGACGTTTTATCCACTGCCTATCCAGACAGAGAAATGGCCTGATGATATGTATATATTATCTCGTATATCACTATTTAAACACTCACTAGTCACTAGTGAGTGTTTAAAGAGTGGTATGTCGAAAATACATAGTGGGTCTTTTCGACATGCAGCAATATTTGCAAATCTTTATTTTAACAAATGCGAAAGGAAACAAGGTCAACGGTACATATTGTTATGTGTTTGCCAATAACACATATTCGACCTCAATGACCTAGTTAGTAAGTCACCTATCTTCCAGCCCGGGGTAACCGATTTTTTATTCACAATAAATTCATAAATATATTATGGATAACAATAAAATTACTGTTGTATCCAATTCCTCAATTACTATATAATAGATGACGCAAGAAATATTTCTGCAAGAATCTGTTACATATTTGTATCCTCGAAGATACTCTTGGTATAGACTTTTATAAAATATCCTTATGGGTCTGTGGGTATATTAAACATATTTATTGAACTATTCGCTGCCATAAAAACTTATCAAATTAAAAAAGCTGAACTAGAGAAGTATTTCCAATTAGGAAAAAAATTAAATAACATGTACGAAATACGTATTTGAATCAAACTGTAATATTAAAATGACTGCTCACAAAACCTTTCTGTGTTTTATTTTAAGATTCAATTTATTCTCTTTAATGAAGTTAAGATTGATTAAGTTGAAAAAGAACACTGAAGAAATTCGGACACCGAGAATGAATGAATGAAAACTAACAAAATAAATATACATGTATATTGCAAATATTAGAAGAAGTGTTAAGAAAACTAAGGAACGCATGATTGGACCTTGTGACATTTTGAAAGAGGGGAATCTCAATAGTCAGAGAAATCGTAGAAGTCGTATTATAAGGTGTATGAATGTAGAAGAAACAAACGGTGTATGTATATACCCTATATATTTTGTGTATATTCGAATTGTAATTCGGGCATATTGAATATCGTGGCAGGGAAAAAACATAATTTTCGGCCCCATTAATAAAGCGTTACAGTTTAGAACCTCTAAAGTAGACATGAAACGCACAGTTCGTCGCACCTGTTAGCAATACTACCCCGCACGTGAAGTGACAACAACACTTACATACGTCTGGCGTGTACGAGTATTGTTACGCGACGAAGTCTTTTACCAGACTAAGATCCTTTTATAGTAAATTTTAGGTTCAATCGAGAATCGCATCCGAAACTCTCAGATGGAAAGAAAACATCTTGATGACTAAGCCAAGGAAGTGGAGATACCAAAACAACTGGAAAAATAATCTGTATTTAAAAAAATCACTTATATAAAATAATTTGAAGGATATATTAAAAAATAATTGTATTAATTTTAGTTGAAATTGCTCAGTTATCCAAGATTTCTTATAATTTCAAATGAAATCGTCAAATAAAATCGCCACTCTACGGTTTCGGTTATCAAGCTAACGACAAACCAACAATATTTCAGATTTAAACTTCGTTCATGAATTCGCCACCCTGAAACGGCCGTGGAGAGCGTCCATACAGCCTTTTATGTACAACCTTTCAGTCGTGCTTCAGTCGAATACGTCGACGTTAGCGCCAGTTCTCTCTCTCCCGATATTCGTTTAGACGCAAACTGCTTTTAGACGAAAAATAAAGCATACATAAAAGGTTTTTTCCCTGCATCAAAACTGTGTATTGATTTAGACAACGTGCCAAAAACAAAAATTTTACCAATTGTTTATTGTATAACAGTGATTTTCATTTTATAATAGTATCGTGTTACATTTTTTTATTTTGTTAGTTTGATTTTTCATTGTGATTATTGCGTACGCAGTGGTTAAGAATTAAATGGATTTGATCTTATACTAAGTAAAGAAAAAAGTGATCAAACAAAAGGCCAAGGTGGAGGAACGAAGAATCGCTCGCATCGGGGTATGTTAAATTTTTTTTTAATATTTTAAAAAATCGATTTTATTTTAATACAAGACCGATTCATAACGTATTTTTTCGAACTCAATTTATAATATCTAACATGATATTTTTATTAGAGTTTTACATAACTTTTTTATTGATACTAGCAAAAAATTTGGACAAAAATATTTTCTATTATATGCGCGCTCATAGGAGTATATTATTCTACTCAAATTAAAATACATTTATAAAAACTTTTCAACATTTACGAGTGGATAAATTATTCAATTTTAATGTAATTTATGTTTAATGAATTTAAGTTTCACTAAAAATTCTTTTTTTTAATAAATAAAACAATTCAGTGTTATAAAACATGAGTTTTCATATTGTTTTTTTTTTTTAATTATTTTTTTTAAATTTGCTATCGTAGCATTTGTCTAAGATTTTTTAGTTAAATTGATGATTTATGATTATAAACAACGACAAACTTTCAATAATAAAGTTAGCTTTTATTTTTCTACAAAAACAAAACGTTCCGCTTCTTATTCCGTTCCATTCAATAAATTAAAATCTAATCTGATTTATACTTTTCTAGTTAAATTTATAATATAAGCTATTTTTCTAGTTAGATTTATAATATAAGCTATTTTTATAATTAGATTTATAATATTAGCTATTTTTATAGTTAGATTTATAATATAAGCTATTTTTATAGTTAGATTTATAATATAAGCTATTTTTATAGTTAGATTTATAATAATGTACGAGTATTTTTACGGAATGTTCGAGAGAAAATACCCAAAAGAATTATTAACGTTTACGTAATATTTTCAAAGAAAGGATTTCTAAACATTTCTTGAATAGCTTGAAAAAGTATTCTATTATATGTATTGTCGATTTTAGCAATAATTTATAGGAATAAAATAAATTCCTCTATTTAAGCTTTTCCTACTTCTCTTTCGCTAATCGCAAAAGATACTAAAGGCATTTAGATAGCAAAAGATACTAAAGGCATTTAGATAGCGCTTTCGCGGAAAATCGCAGAAAAGAATCGATATTTAGTCACTGAGGGATTGGTTTTCATTATTTGATATGGGTTTATATTGGTTTAATTTAGATATATTGAACGGTTTGGAAAAAAGTACAAATACGGACAGAAAAATAAATGTTTCGTCTTTTCAAGAAATTCAGTGAAACGCCAACTCAAGATTGCCAAACAAATTGAACAATTGATGGAATACAAATGATTCAACCTCCGTGGCCTAGTAAGAAAGACACGTGTCATCCGATCTCAGGGTAGCGAGTTAGATTCCAGTTGGAGCCTAGATTATTAAAAAAAAAGTTCAAGTCTGAATTTAACTTTCTGGTTGGTTAAAATATATTGATAATTGGTTATTATTCCTCCAGGTTGTACTATGCACACCAAAAGATATTGATACTTGGTTATTATCCCTCCAGGTTGTACTATGCACACCAAAAGATATTGACACTTGGCTATTATTCCTCCAGATTGTACTATGCACACCAAAAGATATTGATACTTGGTTATTATCCCTCCAGGTTGTATTATGCACACCAAAAGATATTGATACTTGGTTATTATCCCTCCAGGTTGTAATATGCACACCAAAAGATATTGATACTTGGTTATTATCCCTCCAGGTTGTACTATGCACACCAAAAGATATTGACTCTTGGTTATTATTCCTCCAGGTTGTACTATGCACACCAAAAGTATGACACAATAAGACATTATAATGATCCTCATACATAATAAGAAACCAAGTGATTCAAGTCACTACTGTCTTCGGATAATTAAAAAATGTGGTCTGGAATGACGAAAACATGATTTGCTAAGGTCAAAATTTACAAAGCATGCGTAAAGACAATCATGACTGATGGAATAGAGTCTAGAGCAGATACAGCAAAAACAAAAAGTATGCTAAGAACTATTGAAATGAAAACGCTCAAAACTATTACAGACAAAACACTTGGAGATAGAATGTGAAAAAAAAACTCGTATTCTACTCGTAAAAATATGTTAACCAGAAGATGAGAGAATGTAAAATCGCTAAAGATACATACGAGATCATGCAGACAGGATGCATAGTTAAAAAAAACTCCCTACGTGGCAATGGATGAAATATACCATAGAAATCGACCTCCATGAAGACCTCCAAAAATATAAAAGCATAGCTGAGAACCCCATCTGAAGAGAGGCAGTTCTGATTACAGACCACAGAACTAATTTAAGGAAAAAAAATACGTTCACCTAAAGAAGAAATTGTCTTCTAATTTGTTTTCTCAAAATTTGGACTATTTTCTCTATTTACTTCCATCCATCCTGTCTTATAGCTCATTACTGAGTATCATGACTCCCATGATATCCTTTGATGACTTCTCCCCACCCATCTCTGCACTCCGCAGTTCGAAGGACAGTTGTTAAAGGTAGTCCAATTCCGTCTCTCACTTTGCCAGACTTACCCATTGGGACTCTTCCTCTTGAGTGCGTTATCCTTCCACGCTTCCAGTAACCACAAGCCTCACCAAACTCTCCTTGGTCATGCGCAATGTGCCCAAACAATCTGACGACTCGTTGAAGACATATTGTCGACAATCTGTCAGGGATTCTCAGTTCTTAGAGAACGGAGACGTTAGTTCACCTGATTGTCCATAGAATTCGTAACATCTTTCTTCAGCACATATTTATTAAGTCTAAAATTCCATTAATTGCTATTTTTATAAAAAATATCGATTATAATTTACGTATACAAGGGTGTGGGCTGAAAAATATCTAACGCCTTAGCGGCCGAGCTCGATCTCCTATTGGTGGGGGTGTATTTCAATAAAGAGGATTGTTTGATACCATCTCTCTCAAATGTATTTTTTTTCCATTGCCTCAACATATAGTATATACGTAATTTCAAGATATGTATGTATGTACTTTGCTGCTATCAATAAACCTTCTATTTATGTATTTATACCACAAATAATTGTCCCTGTCAGGTGGGAAGAGATAGCGGAGCGGCAGACTTTTCAATCGTCACATCCTTTGTATTTAAACGTCTTTTCGAACAGCTGTTTCAGTGTATCTTACTAATTATATTTTCTTCAGTACAATGGTCTACAAGCATTCATGCTTTACAAATTTTGGAGCAAACAGCAGCAGATAGAGCCAAATGGCGTAGAACTGTTGCTTGTTATATCAGGGACCCGATAGAAAAAGAAGACGCAGGCATGCTGCAAGTACTGAAGCTCCTTGCTCTATATGCAACAGAATATGCCTATCACGAGTTGTTTAGAATAGTCATCTCCGGTGACACCAACGCCAAGTACACTGATCCCCACTTTGTATTATGCCTTTTTTTATACTCATCTTACTCGTAGATGTGCATTTCCACGCACTTTCCTAGTCCCGTCGAATGCAAAAGGCATTGTTTCCACCTAATCTTTGAGGATATAAGGATATCTATGTATGCCTTTGGTCATATCTATTCTTTCAAAAAAGAGGGAAAAAACATAGACAACAGTCCAGTTTGCTCCGATCGTCTCACTTCGGTGTACCATCGGATTAAGTACAGTGGTATGGCCGGTGAGTTTGCTGGTGTGCAACGACTCACTAAATAAATAAAAAAATACACGGTACAACTTCGCTTTCCAACTTAATTGGATCTTCGACTTCGAGGCACAGTAACAACAACAACGACTTATCACAGTTAATAAGCATTCATCAATTTATTTATACAGTATAATCTGGGTAGCTTATTGTCATGTGATATTCTCTTCAAAACAACCAGAAACGTGTCAAAAAGACCTTCAGACTGAAAATCAGTTTGAAAGTTTTTTTTTTTAAATATCTGGTATCCTACGAGTCTCGAACCTGCATCACCCGGATTGGAGACAGGTGTCTTGCCAACCGGCATGCTGTTATGAATCATCACGTAAGCAGATATTGAAATGGCACGCTTCGAAGAAAGGTATTTTATTACTTTATTGACATTGTTTCCTGGAAATAACCTGCTACGTTGTATCAATTCATTGTGCAACATTTCTGCAAACTCAGAGTTAACAAAGAGCATAATGCTTTGATTGTCTACTTAAATCAAACGTAAACGTAACCTGATGAGGAGTTTTATGCTTAAATAACATATGCAAAAATATTACATTTCTTTGGATCTACGAGTATATAAATATGTGTATATTAATAGACGTTAGAACAACATCTTCAAAAATAATCTCCCAATATTCTTGAAGCGAAAGGTCTACAACCAGTGTATTCTCCCAGTACTTACGTATGGCTGCGAGACATGAACGCTCATAGTAAAAAACACACAAAAGCTCCAGACCGCACAAAGGGGCATGGAGAGATGCATGTTGGGATATACTAACATAAAAGAGACCGTAAACGAAACACCTGGATTCGCAATATAACAAAGGTAGAAGACGTTATAAAGGTGTGCAAAAGAATGAAATGGCAATGGGCAGGACACGTAGCCAGAATGTCAGACTCCCGATGGACATCTGAAATAATCCAATGGTACCCAAGAGGCATAAAGAGGTCCAGAAGAAGACCGAAGGTACGCTGGATAGATGAAGTCAGGAAGCATGGCAGCATCACGTGGCATTAACGAGCAAAATACCGAACTATTTGGAGTCAACTTGGGAAGACCTTCATGCAGCAGTTGATTGACCTTGGTTGAAAATGATGGTGATGATGATGATATTAATAAATATTATATTTATTTAGTTTTATTCAGTGGTCAAGCCACTTAAATGCAGCATCAAAGTAACATTTCTCAAAAAGTATAAACTTAAGAACCTTTTTTAGGTTTCATTTTGCATTAATGTCTAATTGGTGTGGTGAGGTGCGGGTAGCTGAATCGAGACAACCCTGTATTTTTTTTATCAACTTTAAATTTATTTTTTATTTATTTTATACATGACAAGAAATATACATAATTTGCGAAAAAACAAGAGGTGATTTAATTTGGGCACACAATTTCAATGGATCTGGGTTTGTTGCCTATCATTTGTCGTGTCCCCAATAAACTAGGCTTTTGTCTGTATCTCACTGAGGACTAAATAAATATAGGTTTATTAATATGTTAGCAACATAGTATGTGCATACCTTAATCTGCTCTTTTCTACCCACTGCTGAGTGAGGGCACCCCTATATGTAACTGTCCCTTTGCGGTTCTCACACTTGTACACCTGGTGTGTGAAGTAAAGATGCGGTAAGTGTTGTCATGTAAAGGCAATGGCTACCTCAGTTTTCTGTATGCCATACAGCTTTGGAGGACACCTATTGATTTTGTCTCGGCATAGGATGCTTCGATTTTAACCTTATGAGTACACTAGAGTAGTATCAAAAAGGCTGAAAATAATTTGTATAAATAAAGATTTTCATTATTTACAAATATGTCGAGTTGAAGTTTAGTTTATATATTAATCGTATTATTTGATTGTGATCGGTTTTCAACTAGTTGATACTATTTTTTATCCTTTATCTCATTGGTCTTGATGTATTCGCTGCTGAGTAAAAGCGATATATGTGTATATACATACATACTACCTTGATCAAAAAGTTTTAGAACCGGCCACCGTGTGGCGCTGTCAGTCACCCGATTGAAATTCTTTTTTTTTTGTTAGGTTACCACATCTATCATTGACACTTTTCTTTAAATTTCACCGTCATAGCTTGACATTTGTAAAAGTTACGCGATACTAAGTACATCTACCTTTGTGCGTGTTTTCGATTTTTTACAAGTTTGAAAATAGCATAAAATGTTCATCAACGAGTTTGCATTAAATTTTGTGTGAAAAACGGATTTAACGGTCCGCAGACCTTGGAAATGTTGGAGATGTGTTTTTTGGTGGCACGAACGCTTCAGAAGTGGTCGTGAGTCGGCCGAGGATGACGAACGCAGTGGCAGTCGAAAACCAATGAAAACATCGATAAAATCAAAGAAATGTTGGCCGAGGATCAGAGAGCTGGCAGAGGACTTGAACATCGCTTATGGATCCGCTCAAACATTTTGGTTAGTGATTTGGGCCTCAGACGTGTCGCTGCAAAACTGGTGCCGAAAGACCTCAATTTCATGCAAAAAAAGGACCGCGTTGAAATCGCGAAGGACATGATTTCCATGAATTTTTGGCCAAAAACAACGCGACTACTATCCAGCAGCCTTTGAGTTCACCTGATCTGGCTCCCTGCGACTTTGTCTTGTTCAACCGACTTAAAAAACTGCTTCGCGGAACGCGTTACAGCACCCGAGAGGATGCCATGAAAAAATCGAAGATGGCTCTGATGGACATACCGAAAATTGAGTACCAGCTGTGTTTCGAGGATTGGATCAAGCGCTGGCATAAGTGCGTTGCAGTCGATGGAGAGTACTTTGAAGGGGACCATATCGATTTTGATGAATAAACTTGTATTTTCGATTTTATGAATAAAGTCCTAAAACTTTTTGATCAAGGTAGTATATCGTAAAATTGCATATATCTTTCAAGATAATGGTGGATAAAATAAACTTAAAAGAGAAGCTATCAAAAGGTATGGACTTATCTTATAATATCCGCCCAGTCGAAAAACACACCCACCAATAGAGGGCGAACCCGTTCACGAAGCGTCAGATGTTTTTCAGCTCACGCCCTTGTATAAATTAAAAACAAAAAATAAATAAACAGTCAATTCAGATAATACAATAATTTAAATTATTTTGACTTGTGTACTTTTGTATTATTTTAATTATTTTGTTGTGTATTTTAAAGTTCATTTTGATGAATTGTTATTTTTTTTATTTTGATATTATTTTGTAAATATTGTAATTGAAGTACTTTCCTTTTTTAATAAAATGCTAAGGTACATTGTACCGTTGATGATAAAATAAATAAATAAAAAATATAATTTCGTTGAATACAGTTCAACTAGGCTGGCGTATTACCATTTGGCATTATTTTAGAAACAATCAGAAAGATTTTAAAGAGGCCTTAAAGAAAAAAAAAACAAGAACCCTTTTAAAAAAAAATTAGATACAAACGAGAATTGATCACATTATATTTTCAGTCTTACATATAACTGGCATTCTAGTGGTTTATTCCATGCGATAGGGCATGTCAGTCTCGGAGCCCAATCAAGGCAACTAGAACTTTTTTTCTGTATAATTATTATTTGCAATATCTCTATTTTGATTTTGGTGCAGATCTTTACTTACACATATACTTGAGATCATGTTTTTTTTATCATAAAAACCACCCCGCATTTCACCTGTTGGAAAATAATTGAGAAAACATCCAACATTTTTCAAAAGTGGATATCGATATTTTAGATGGAATTGAACCAGGTTCTGTAACCTATACGTTACTATAATAAGACTTGCAGCTTCGTTACCTCACTTCAAAAAGCTACTTAAATAAAATATATCTCACTTCAGTAACGAAGTTTCAACTTACTTTCTTTTTTTTCCCATTTTTGATGATATTTAATGAATCTCTATTTTCATTTGTTTACGTTTAGAACTCGAAGCATTTGTCATTATAAACGTAATATTTCTCTGGTTGATTGGTAGATATTGTTTCTATTACGTTTTTTGTACACAGAACAACCTGGTGGATTCATTTCATGTGGCAATCTTTTCCAAAAAAATAGAAAGACATTTAAAGATTTGAAGTTAAACTGAAAAGTGAAACCTTGTTTTAAAAATCTGTATTACCCGCTAAACATCGGGTTGAATGACAGCTATCTTACTAATTCATCATCATCATCAATGGCGCTACAGCCCATTGTGGGCCCCGGCCTCCTCCAGCAGTCGCCGCCATTCCCCCCTATACTGGGATGCACTCCTCCAGCCCCTGATGCTAATCACGTTTGCATCATTCTGCACCCCATCCATCCACCTAAGCCTCGGTCTACCCACGCTACGTCTTCCTTGGGGCTTGGAAAAGAGTACTTTGTTAGGCATTTCCTCTTCTCCCATTCTTGCTACATGCCCCGCCCAACGTAGCCTCCCAATTTTGATGTATTTTATGATGTTGGGCTCTTTGTATATGCTGTATAACTCCTCATTATATCTCACTCTCCAAGATCCATTTTCCTGTATGGGTCCGAATATTTTTCTGACTTACTAATTAGGTCACCATTATTGCCATCTGGCAATAAGTCCGCCATGTTGTTATATACTCGTATATACAGTAAAAGAGTTACGAAAACTCAGTTTGACAAGGTCAATTTACAGCGAAACAGCTGTCACTACGTCAATCAATGCCTTTAATTTTGATTTTCCTTATCACTAAAAACCCATTTGACTATCTTGATATTTTTTTGATTCCTGATATTTCAAATAAATCATGAAAGGGTTAGAGATAAGTGTAAACTTGAAGTTGGTGTGTCAAACAAGATGAATCATAAAATTCTGGGATGATTTGAGCACGAACAAAACAAATATATTATAGTATACAGTGGATATGTGAGTTGAAAGTGTGGCAGAGAAAGATCAAGGAAGATGGGTGTCGCGATTAGAAAGACTTGTGTTCTCTGCTTTCTACCTACCCCGATACGGAGATGGCATGTAACAGTATGTATTAAACCAAAAATATGTTTTATGGGACAGGTTCTATTAAAATATTTACACAATTTTTAATAGATAATACAATCAGTAGTGAAATATAAAAACATATATTATTAAAAATAAACACGATACAGAAAAATTTACCATGATATACAATAGAGTGTCGAATTCAATAACGCCAAAAGGAGGCAAAAAATTCAGGCAGTGTATCGGAGCGTGATTGTTATTGCGACAGGAGTTTCAGTGATTGGGCTTGCAGAAGGGATGACTTGTATTAAAGGTTTTGTGTAAGTTCTCGAGTGTGGTGTGTTTTTGGTGATTATGTGCTAGACATTGTGGAATGAACTTTTAGGTATGTCTGGAATGATGAAGTATGCGAGGTTTGACTCGCGTGATACAAGCATAGAATTGAGTTTCACGGTTTATAAAATTCATAAGAGTTTGCAACAGGGTATTGTATAATCAACAATCGGAAAAAAACGACTTATTTTGCTATTTTATATGTCCTCAGTGAGATACAGGCAAAAGCCTAGTTTACTGGAACGCGACAATAAACCCAGATCAATATAAATTGTTTGTCCACTTAAAATTTCTCCTGATATATAACTAAATAAAACCCTGCAACTAAGTCAAAAAACGATTTGTGTACTCAATGGATTAAAAAGGTTAATGTATTTGGCTTCACCGTGCACATACTTATACACTGTCCCTTGTTACAAGCTGTATGTATTGTACAGTGTAAACGGTATTGAAATATCAGCATCAAGTTGACACAAAGCGGTCAATATTTGTTATGTAAACTGGTACGGGCGAGGAAATATTAGGAAAGGACGATGGAGGCACTTTGTTGAAAATGGTTGATTATGTTTATTGATTAAATTTTATTTAATATGCTTCTGATTTTACTTTGTGGAATTCCACATCACAGATATTTAAATGCAAATTCCACTATGAGTGGAGTCAATGGGGTATTAAAACGTATATAATTGAACCGCACAGTATCAATATCTACTAAGATGATAGTCCATAGAAGTATTTTAAAACCAACTTTTTATGTATAGAAGTAAAATATGGACTTTGAAAAAAATACGAACAGAAACCGAATAAATGTTCTAAAACTGCGCGCACCGAGAAAAATATATGGGAGGATAATTCTATGGCGTTTTTGTAAAGAGGTACAAGTCATCCGTTTTGGTAAAGAGGTACAATACACTTATTTGTCAGTTTGAAGTTTTGCAGCACTTGTATTCCTGAAATACATACCTCAGGTAAATTTTAAAGGTAAACTTTGAATACATAAATTATTTATGTATTCAAAGTTTACCTTTAAAATTTACCTGAGGTCTGTATTTCAGGAATACAAGTGTTGCAAAACTTCAAACTGACAAATAAATAAGTCATTGATGACTTGTACCTCTTTACTAAAACGCCATAGAATTTATAACAGAATACGAAATAAAGTGATTAAAGATTAATGTGGACTTAAAGCTGATCTAGTGAAACATATGAAGAAGAGCACTCTGAGATGGTTTAGGCATGTAGAACGGATGAATGAGCGAATTAGTTGTGTTGAGATTACAAAGTCTGGTGACCTGTCATCTCGGCCTACTCCGACGGGGAAATGACGTGATGGTATGGATGTATGTATCTATATCTGCGAACATGCGGCAGCATGGCCAGGCGGCTCAGCAGGGTTCACATGTCTGACATTTACGGGAGGGGTGCGCATCTAGGATCGGGCTGTTTTCTCACAGAAGATCACATAATCGACGTGGAAGAACGGTTCAAGATTGACGTTGGAGTGGCGAGGGGGTCCTCGACTACGAGACCCGGCAACGATACGATATGTATGTACTTGACTCGAGTTTCAAGTTCTTTTACCCAGCTTTTTGTCAGGCAATTTAACATTGATACGTAACATATTTCAACTTAGAGCTGTATGAAGGATATGTGGTGAAGGGTGTTTCTAACAGAAATATATATTTAAAGAAGTTGTAACATTTTTTGTAATGTATGATTTGTTTTTATTACTCTTTACATGCCTTTTGGGAAACTTAGAAATCCAAAATACTTTAAAAAAAAAAATGTACGTCAGCATTTCTTTCAGTGTTTCCACTAGAAACACCCCCACAATGCATTATTTACATGACCCTTAAATAGGTTACGTTTTTTTAATATGTTAAATGTATAGTTTGATTGGCGAAAAACTCGGTAAAGGACAAGGCCCAACTTTCGAGTCTGTTATTGTTTGTTTTTAATGATTAACTATTACAAATACAAGATTTATTACAAATAAATTTTGTAAAACCGCCTTAAGTACAGTTTTTTTATCAACGGCTCTTACTACTACTTTAAACAAAATATAATAACGATTTTTATTCAAAATAATATAACAAAACTCTAAATAAGATTAACAACATTCAAATACAAAACAAAATAGAAAAAACAATGTCCAATAACACCTTAATAATATTATAGCACATTGGTAGTCACGCTGAGTAGAATAGAAAGACAATGTCCAATAACACCTTAATATTATAGCACATTGGTAGTCTTGTTTAGTAGAATAGAAAGACAATGTCCAATAACACCTTAATATTATAGCACATTGGTAGTCATGTTGAGTAGAACAGAGATTTTTATCAAAAGGTTTGGCCTGAAAAAAAGCCTCAAGACAGGAGATAGAAACATATGTCCCAATATTAATGTGATTAGAGGAATTATAAAGTTTTTTTTTAATTGAATATTCAGATTTTTTTCTAAAAAACATTTTGATACGTAAAATATTGTCTCGCTTCACTATTCAATTCTGTCCTGGAAACTTAACTCGTTCTAGAATCAAATCAATACAACGGGAGTATAATACAGAACAGTACTATAAAAAGTATCAGCGACTCTACTTTATAACGAGGTTAGCTATTTTTTATTGTATTTTGTTGTAGGTGTAATGCAGAACTATAAAATACAATTTGATACAAAACTACAAAAAATACAGTTCAATATTACAATACAGAATATTTCAACGAATACATAAATAAATATAAGTTTATTGATAGCAACATAGTTTGTACACATGGTAAACAAATATATCTAAAGATAATGGCGAAGGAAATACATTTAAGAGAGAAGCTATCAAAAGGTCTGGCCTCATCTCATAACATCCCTCTGATTGAGATACAACCCCAACAATAGAGGGCGAGCCCATCCGTGAGGATATCAGATGTTTTAGCCCACACCCTTGTAAATTTAAAATACAGTAAATGTATAAATGATATCAAATAAGTAATTAATACATTATAGTTTAACACATAAAATACTACGGAAATGTAGTAAAGAACAATACAGTAAACGAATACAATACAATTCAAAAATATAATTCAATACAGAACAGTACAGTACATTAAATACAGAACAATACAATGAATACTTAAAAATACAGAACAATACAATGAATACTTAATAAAACAGTACAATACATCAAATGCAATGTAAGTGCAACACAGGATAATATAATAAAAAGTAAAAGTGAGGTTATTTTACAGCTACTCTTAAAACAAAATGGACGCGTAACACATTTTAAAGACCGGTTCAATAGAATTATGAAATTTAAAAAGGAGATTGAGGAGAATGACAAAGCGAGTGTACAAGTCAGAAGTGTAAGGTGTGCGTCGAAGAGCTGGGCTGAAAAAAATGTGGCTGGATTAAGTGAACCTGATTTTTAAAGGATGTAAAGTAAGACGTATGAAAAATAAAATGCTGTGTGTGAATGTGGAGGAAGCAAATATTATCATGAATGTAAAGAGTGATGCGCTCGGTGGGGTGCGGTGCGGGCTGCCTGTCATAAGACAGTCCCGTATCAAATTAATAACTATGTACATAGTGAAATTTGAGAAGAATTTTGATTTGTATACTTGTACGAGTATACTGGTGTGTTATTTTAATTGTAAATGTGTATTTTTATTTGTTATATGGTGAGTGGAATTTTTTTTTTTCTTTATTTTTCGAATATTAGAATTTTGTAATTAATAAAACGCTCAGTGCTTATATTTCTTTAAATATTTTTGTATGGCACATTGTATTGTATTACACTTTCGTTCCACAACCTGGTGGACTTATTCTCATGAAACAATATCTACCAACCTATCAGAAAGATGTTCAAGAGGCCTTACGTGAAAACCAGACTGAAATCCTCTTTTCAAACAAATGTGGATTCCAACGGAGATCGAACCCGCAACCCCCGGACTGGGAGACAAGAGTCTTACCAACTAGGCTATGGAAATCATTGTACCGTTGATGAAATGAATAAATAATATGATAAAGCAGACACAGGATATCTTTATCTACGTAATCATCATTTCCCATCCCCTGTCGGATTTGGGTAGCGGTCTTACTATCACCAATCTCCGCTTATCTACAACCCTTCCATTATATACCTTTACAATACAACCTGGCAGGTTTTTCACTAAGTAAAAAAACATTAACCAAATAGATGTTCTTAACATTAACCAGATAGGTGGTGGGATTTATCTGAACTGTATCTGAACCTTCGGAAAAAATGGAATACATATAAATACAATTGACATGCTAGTTGCAAGTGTTTGTAGTGGACAGTAAACCAGAACAATGTGAAGAACAATACAGCAATACCAATCGCTAACAATTATCTTTCTTCGACAAGCTCATGAGATAGCCTTGTTTACCGTCTCAAATTACATTCTGTTCATTTGAACGGATACAATCAAAAAGTAACACTTGATATAGAAAGTCATTAACCACAGAACCAACGCGACCAGATATGTATGTAACTCTACGCACAATAATTGAGGTCACGTTTAAACAACTGCTAATTCTGGTTAACTGGAACAGAAGCCAATTGTTACGTCCAATTTATTAATGTTAAAACCTACAGTCATCAAGTTTCAATGATGCAATCCTCTGTACGCGTTGCATAACTTACTTAAATAGGCTCTCATTTTTAAAAGTTTTCGACCTCAACGAATAAGAGCGCGTATGGACAGATACTAACTACCACATGATCAGGTGATGTTGTAGTTAAAATTGTATACCAATTAGAGCCGATAGAAGCCATTGCCACCATTGATGGATCTTAAAGTCGAGGATCCTTTCATCGTTCTAACGTCAATTCAGTTAGGAAGAGAAAGTGAGCCGTGGAATTTTTTTTTAAGACAGTAAATCTTTGCACACCAAGAAACTCACCAGCCACACATCTATATATTCCGATAGCACACGTGTTTTTTTAGAAGAATAGATATGGTCGAAGTCATAGGTATCCTTATACCTTCGAATACTTGGTGGAAAAAATATCTATGGCATTCATTCAAGGAGAGTAACACAGCGCGGGGCCAAACCGACGACCTTCCGCAAGGAAATCCAGTGCGTTGCCGCGCGGCCATGCACATCAGCCGATAGAAGTCGTGTTGTTTCGTTATATTGGGAAATGGTTATCTTCCGCGGTTATGGCATTTCTTTCAAAAGAAAGAAAAATCCGGCAAAAATTAATACGACATTTAGATTCTGTGTACGGAGAAGATTTTCCCTTCGCTTTCGTTTATACTTTTTGTTAAGTATTTTTTCCAATATTTCTTCATTAATTTGCTATCCATGTCTAAACTATCTCTGTACTTTTATTGTATGAGTCCTTAACTCCAGTAGACCAAAACCCGACGGCTCAATTGATTGAACTGAATAGTATACTGTTTGGACTGAATAGTATACTTATTCAACATATCCACATCACAAATATTCACTGCAATTTACTCCTGCAAGTTAAAGTACTCAAACACAGCCTGAATTTTTCGTACCTTTTTGTCTTTATTGACGATTATATATCATGGGGCCCAGATAGGCATATTGTCTTTAGGCAAACAATGTCTTAACTGTAGGGATAGTGAATATTAGGTAAGTTGGCATGTCTTTGTTAAGTTCAAGTACTCAATTTCATGTCGTCAAATACTCATTTAAATTTACTACATATCACAAATATTCATTACAATTTACTCCTGCAAACTCAAGTATTCAAATTCCTATCATGACAAGAACCACACTCCGATCCATTGTTTAGATTTTTCGTACCTTTTGTATTTGTTGAATTAGGTCATTGTTTATCATGGGGGCCAAATAGGCATATTGCCTTTGTTAAATTAGGTCATTGTTTATCATGGGGGGCAAACAGGCATATTGCTTTTGTTGAATTAGGTAATTGTTTATCATGGGGCCCAAATAAGCATATTGCCTTTGTTGAATTAGGTCATTGTTTATCATGGGGGCCAAATAGGCATATTGCCTTTGTTGAATTAGGTAATTGTTTATCATGGGGGCCAAATAGACATATTGTCTTTGAACAAAATGTATTTTGATTCTAGGGATGGTGAATATTAGATCAGTTGCATTTTGTGTTTTTATTGACTTTGTATAAATAAATTAAGGTTTTTTTATACCAACATAATATATATTCGTACATATTTAAATACATTCCAAAAACACATATATGTCAAGATAAATAGTAGAGAATACGTTTAAGAGGGAAGCTATTAAAAGGTCTGGGCGCATTCCATAACATCCCCGCGGCCAAGATACACCCCACAAATATAGGGAGAACCCAGCCGCGAGGACACCAGATGTTTTTCAGCTCACACCCCATTGTACCTGTTTTTTTATGATAGTGCCAGATAATCAATTTAGGGTGTAAGTTGGTTATATTATTGACCCGATACTCCCTGATACACAATATGGCTGACAATAATAGTCGATCACGAAGGATAAAATATTTCATTTTAATTTTATTTTTTTAACACTTTTATTGCAATACAATCTGGCGGGCTTATTACCAGGCGGCAAACTCTTCCAACCAACCAAATAAAAGTAAATAAAGCAATTAATTGTAATTTATTTTTATCAAACACTGTTTATTCCACTTTTTTATGACGGTATAACCCTACCGGTTTCAAGGCTTTCACCTCATCTTCAGGGGAGTGCAAACAAGACTAAATACTGTTCGAACTGGCACCGATATACACGCTTCAACGGTTGGGGGCCAGTTATTTACCCAAAATCTCTCCGCTCTTGGTCGAAATTGTCCCATGCCTTTCTCCCCTCCTCCCCCCCCCCCCCCCCCCCCCAGCACCCAACCGTTGAAACGTGTATATCGGTGCCAGTTCGAACAGCATTTAGTCTTGTTTGCGCTCCCCTGAAGTGAGGTGAAAGCCTTGAAACCGGTAGGGTTATACCGTCATAAAAAAGTGGAATAAACAGTGTTTGATAAAAATAAATTACAATGTCTTTAAACCTCCACAATGTTAATGCCTTAACTATAAAAAACAATAAATAAAGCAAGTTACATGGTTACGCATAAATCATTCAAATGACTATCCATCCCCACGAAATCCATAAACACATACGTGAACGTATACCCACGAACCCCACAAATACGGACAATCACCTGATCATTATTTTTCATATAAAGTGAGATATCATCAATCAAAAGAAAAGGAAGGGATGGTGGAGAGGAAAGAAAAAGAAAAATCAGGAATGAAACACGTTATTTTACTGACTAGAAATTAAGAGTTTTTTTTTCAGTCGCTTCTTAAAGCGTGCTTAAACTATCATTGTATAGCGACAGAAACCATATGAGACAACAATTTATACCTTAGACTTGCTGGAATCCAGAGCTGAAATATTTTCTATCAAAAGTCTGAAATAGGTTTAAGCCGTCCCCAATATCAAAGGAAGAAAGTAAAATCGCCGTTAAATTACGTAAATTGAAGCCCGCTCTTTCCTAAAATACGTAATACCCAGGATTTACGTTGGCTATCAACCCACTTCCATATACTTCGCTGGAACCTTTACATCAATAATAAACTATATATACAACCAATAGTATCAATAATCCACTATCAATCAGAAAAGGTACGGATCAAAAGTTCCTCTTAATTTATACAAAAAACCAACACTTTATACCTTTTTATACTCTTCTCTTCACATCATTTCAAAAATCCTACATCTAATACCATATTGCAAAATGATTTTATCAAATAAGTATAAAGGAAAATACATAAAAATATGTAAGAAACAGCTTAATTTTTAAAGGTTATTTTTGTATGAGAGGAATTTGTTGTGGTAGATGTTTGAAAAAGTCCGGATTATTTATATATCCTTTGAAGGATTTCTCAGCCATTCATGATTTTTCCTTGGAAGGTGGTTTCACACGATTTTATGTTAGGAACTACTGAAGTAAAAAATCCTTTTTGCATAAAAACATGTATCCAAAAACACACCGTAATAACTCGTCTTTACATACGAGCTGTAATCATTTTGGTATTTTTTTTATATATCAGATATTGCTATTTCTTTTATAAGCGTTTATTATCCTTAAAGGAAGCATGAAGGTTGTTTGCAGTGACGTAACTACATCAACGCGGTGCACTAGGGACCACGTTAAACGGGGGCCCAAAAGTTCAACACGCTACAAAATATTTGATATGGATAATTTTTCAAGTATCGTTTATTTTCCTTGCTTTTACATGAACTTATCATTTTTAATATTCACAGAAATGAAAAAATCATTTTTCACGAGTAATATAAAACGCAAAAAACTTCAACGTATTGTATTACACGTTCATTATATACAGCACGACCTGAAGGCCTTATTGCTGTATGGCAATCTCTTCCAACGAACCAGATTTTTTTAAAGAGTGCGTAAGTGAAAACTAGACTGAAATCTTTTCTAAAAAATATCTGGATTTCAGCGGGATTTTAAACCGCAACCTCCTGACTGGGAGGCAGTCGTCTTATCAACTAGCGCACGGAGGTGGTCTATTCACTAGTATCCTGCTATACGTTCAGTTAAGAACCATCACCGCAAAGCGAGTTAAGATTTTTTCTCTAGTGAGTAGACCTGGATTTCTTCTTCATCGTCCTCAATGCTGAGCGTCGTGGTATTCTACAATACTATCTCAAACTCAACGCACCACCTGAGTCCAACCTTCTTAGTCCTGAACTATGATGAATGCAGCATTAAAAAAAGATTATGTTAACTCCTTTATTTGATTCAATTCATCATCGTTTGTGTCATTTGTAAAACAGAAAATTCTGTTGAAGAACACGACATAAAGTATGCCGACAAATGCAAAACTTATAAAATATTGGCAATATAATTGCAAAATCGTCTCTCGGAAACCGGCAAGTCACACGATGTTCTCGGAATTAATTATTCTATTGACGATGCTATGCCAAAAAAGACAGTTAAATACGAAAAATCTGAATTGAGGTTAATTGAATCTCTCGAAGGCGTTTGCGACCGGATTTTAGAATATAATATACATAAAGAAAGACAAGATGGCACACGTTTTACCAAAGGGATGAGCCAGACTTTTAAAACTCTTCATGGTCTTGTTGATAAAGGAGTGAAAGTCGATTTGGGTATTGCCTTAGAGCTCTGGGATAAGCCTTCTGTTGAAATAACAGTTATGAAAAGACAATGTGAGACAATCTACGATATCTCTATATATCTGAGTTAAGTATGAAGTAAGAGACCAATTTTGTTTTTAATAATTAATAGATAACACTTATTAATACTCAATATTCTTATATCTTTTCTAAAACACATATACGGTTATAGGGCCCGTTTTTATCAATTTTGCATTGGGACCCAATTATTTTAGTTACGCCACTGAATGTTTGATAAAAGTCTTGTACTGTATATGTGAGTGAATGTAAGGAAAGACATCGATAAATTGTTCCTTTTAGTATGTTGCCTATTGGTTCTTATAACGTGAGCGAGAATTTAAACTTTACCCTTTATAAATAAAATATCAGAGTATTAACTTGACGACATAAGCTTTAAGTAAACTAAAATCAGGTAAACAGATTTTACTTTTAGACACGTGTTTTTAATATTCAGACCGGATAACAATCCACATTACAAATTTATTTACTATTTATTTATTTTGAATACTACACTCTACACATTACTTGGGGGGATGCACCTTAACCCAATAACACATATTGCAAAAACACATCGCAGGTTTCCCAAAAATTGATTGTGAAAATAATTAAAAAACTTTCTGCCCTGTATCCCACGGCGGAGCTTTTCGGAGAGTATCAGGTCCTGAACATAGCCAATTTGAATCTCAAGTCCATTCTCTGGCACTACCATCGAGAGGAAGGGAAGATGCAGACTCAGCAGAGACACATGACACGCATGGCAACTAATGAAATGTTCACCATCTCTAAAGATAAAACCT
Organism: Odontocerum albicorne; assembly: GCA_949825065.1. NCBI lineage: Eukaryota > Metazoa > Arthropoda > Insecta > Trichoptera > Odontoceridae > Odontocerum > Odontocerum albicorne. Next base: position 6,599,410 of record OX463859.1, on the reverse strand, counting down.
CTTTTGCCCAAAGGCAATATGCTAATTTGACTACCATGACATACAATGGCGTGCCGACTTCAATAAAGGTAAAGGTAGGAAACCATTTAGACAGTCGATCGGAGCGTGGATGTTATTGCCACAGGATTTTGAGTACTTGAACTTTAAGGATGAATGACGCGTGGAAAAGATTTGTGTGGGCTCGTGAGTGTGGGTTTCTTCTTGTTGTTTAAAATTTTGTTGTTTTTGTGTTTCTGTATTTTTTTTATTGTTATTCTTATGATTGTGTGCGGTATATTGTGGGATGAATATTTTTGGTCTTTCTGGAGTGATGATGTGTGAGGAGTTTAATTTCGCATGATGTTTCCAGTTGTAATTGAGTGTCACTGTTTGTCAGGTTGATGAGAGTGTTTTGTTTTTGTGTAATTAAAAATTGGAAAGAAGTATCGATTTATTTTTTCATGCTAAATATCCTCAGTGAGATACAGGCAAAAGCCTAGTTTACTGGGGACACGACAAATGAAAGGCAACAAACCCAGATCCATTAAAATTGTATGTCTAAATTAAATAACGTGTTGTTTTTTCGCAAATTATGTATATTTGTTGTCATGTGTAATAATAAATAAAAATAAAAAATTATAGAAATATCGTAATAGGTTTCTTTGAAACTTAGGTAGTCTTCCCTTGAAAAACTCTGTGCGATTTTCTTATATCAGATATATTTTTCTGAAATATATGCAGTCGATGACAGGTGACTTCCATGGTCAAGTTGATATATGCAGTCGATGACAGGTGACTTCCATGGTCAAGTTGATATATGCAGTCGATGAGAGGTGACTTCCATGGTCAAGTTGATATATGCAGTCGATGAGAGGTGACTTCCATGGTCAAGTTGATATATGCAGTCGATGAGAGGTGACTTCCATGGTCAAGTTGATATATGCAGTCGATGAGAGGTGACTTCCATGGTCAAGTTGATATATGCAGTCGATGACAGGTGACTTCCATGGTCAAGTTGATATATGCAGTCGATGAGAGGTGACTTCCATGGTCAAGTTGATATATGCAGTCGATGAGAGGTGACTTCCATGGTCAAGTTGATATATGCAGTCGATGACAGGTGACTTCCATGGTCAAGTTGATATATGCAGTCGATGAGAGGTGACTTCCATGGTCAAGTTGATATATGCAGTCGATGAGAGGTGACTTCCATGGTCAAGTTGATATATGCAGTCGATGACAGGTGACTTCCATGGTCAAGTTGATATATGCAGTCGATGACAGGTGACTTCCATGGTCAAGTTGATATATGCAGTCGATGACAGGTGACTTCCATGGTCAAGTTGATATATGCAGTCGATGACAGGTGACTTCCATGGTCAAGTTGATATATGCAGTCGATGACAGGTGACTTCCATGGTCAAGTTGATATATGCAGTCGATGAGAGGTGACTTCCATGGTCAAGTTGATATATGCAGTCGATGACAGGTGACTTCCATGGTCAAGTTGATATATGCAGTCGATGAGAGGTGACTTCCATGGTCAAGTTGATATATGCAGTCGATGACAGGTGACTTCCTTGGTCAAGTTGATAAGACGTCGGTCTCCCAATCCAAAAGGATTCCAATCTGGTTCACATTTGAGACCACTTTAACGTCTTTCTGGTCGGTTGTAAAAAATTGCAACTTAGTAATAAGCTCGCCAGGTTGTACTGTATACAAGGAAAGTGTAATACAGATGCAAGGAAGTACCCAATCTAATGGTCGCAACCATTATCTTCCTATTTTTATACTCAACTCATATAAGTTATATTTTAAATACAGCAATGATAGTGGATTCGAATCCCAAGAAGTGCCTTTGAAGAGGGTGTGGCCTCTACCATAAATGGCACTGTATAAATTATCATTTTATTTCTATTATTATTATTATTATTGAGAGTCTCATTATTACAGTAATTTTTACTAACCATTTAACATGGTTGAAATGTGCACAAGATAAATACTGTCGGCGGATATGATCTGAACTCCTAGGTTCAATTCCTGATGGATTCAATTGAATCTATTTATTTGCTTTACTCTTTTCGGCGGGGCCTGTATGTGCGTTATCTTTATTAATTAAAAAAAAATTAACACGTGATAAGAAATCTATAAAACTCACGATTTGCGAAAAAAAACAACAGTTAACTTTATTTGAATACACAATTTTAATGGATCTGGGTTTATTGCCTTTCATTTGTCGTGTCCCCAGTATGCTAGGCGTTTGCCTGTATCTCACTGAAGAATCATATTATTATTGCTGAACATCATTTTCCATTTGTGGTTTTATTTTGGTAAAATTTGGACTCGTATCAGTCAAATTAATCTGAGATGGTATTTGTGGGTTTGATTTTTTATTTTTTAAATCTAATTAAAAACATCTGGTGTCCTCGCGACCGGGCTCGCCCTATATTGATGGGGTGTATCCCGGCTTGAGGGGGGGGGGTGTTATAAGATGAGCCCAGACCTTTTGATAACTTCTCTCTCAGATGTATTTTATGCAGTTTATTATCTCTTAAATATATTTTCTGCAGTTGATTTCGGAATGTATTTATATAATACATATACATATTGCTGTCAATAAACCTATATTTATTCATTAATATTATTACTTGTAGACTATTTAACACCTGAACTAAAGTGTCTCTGTAGCTACCATACAGCGTACCATAAATTCATACATTGTTATTAAAAAACAACACACAAATAATGCTACATAAAACTTAAAATCTGCCTAACGAAAGGCTGCATCAAAATAATCCTGCGGGTCATATCGGAATATTGTTATCCTTGCCTAGTTCGGATCTTTCAGGACTGTATGCTTGCTGAAGTGTAAGAGATTGCACACTGAGCAAGTCAACCAATACACAAGTCTAGTCGATCTGGAGGAATATCCTATCGTATCAAAAGATGAGAATTTTAATTATTTTAAATTATTGGTTTGTCTTCATTAATTAATTAATTGTTATCTCAAATGAAATATTATTTTAAATATAACATAACATTAATTGTTTAAAAAAATAAGAATTGAATATAATTACCACCTCACCTCCTTACTCATCGAATATAGCAGAGTAAGGAAAAACGAGACAATATAAAAGGAAAAGGACTAAAATGTCGATTGGAATTATCGATAAGCTTATCAGGATAAACCCGGTAATGTTTATGTCTTCTTGCCCAACCCCTCTTCCCTTCCTACCATTTTTTTCTACCCTTGGTGTCTTCTTCTCCCTTTGTCTTTCACGTTTACTATTGTCATCTTTTATATAACCAACCACCTACCCCTCTTCAGTACGAATCGATTAGCATTCCCTTCATTATAAACATATTATAGTATTGACAATAAAAGAACAATTTTAAGATTTTAAATATCTTATAGCCTATTTTATTATTTGCCTAATCCCGTTAAACCAAATATGAAACAAAACATAATGTGACCATGAAGGGAAAATTAAACTAAACATACGTGTATGGTATATGCAAGAACGATTGCATAACGTATAGAGTATTTTTTTTTTAAACTATCTTAGTTCTGATTCAATAGACAATATACAACGATGAAAATAAGTAGAACTATTAAATTCGAATACTATTTCTCTATGACTAAATATCTTCAGGGGTACAACTGCGTCACTATTTGATATGAGACAAAACATTATGTGATCGTGAAGTGAAAATGAAACGCAAAACTTGTATACAGAAATAATATTTCTACATACTCAGGCAAGTTTTGCGTTTACATAAACAAAATTCCATTGCATAAATTGTTATTTATAAAATGATAATTACAATTAACAAGTCTCAAGGACAGACTTTGGATAAAGTTTATGTGTATCTGCCTACACCAGTTTTCAGCCATCTCTTGGCTTAATGTTTATTTGTTTAGTATTCAACCATCTCTTGGCTAAATGTTTGTTCGTTTAGTATTCAGCCATGTCTTAGCTAAATGTTTATTCGTTTAGTATTCAGCAATTTCTTAGCTAAATGTTTGTTCGTTTAGTATTCAGCCATCTCTTAGCTAAATATTTGTTCGTTTAGTATTCAGCCATCTCTTAGCTATATGTTTGTTCGTTTAGTATTCAGCCATATCTTGGCTAAATGTTTACTCGTTTAGTATTCAACCATATCTTGGCTACATGTTTGTTCATTTAGAGCATAGGTTCTCAACGTGGGCGATAACGCCCCCTTTTGGGCATTTGAGACTTTCAGGGGGGCAGTAGAAGACCCAGAGAAAATTAGGGGCGTTGAGATGGCACGGAGGGGCGTGGGCGGATTAAAAAAATATAGTCTAAAAAAGACAAATAAAACACGCTAATCACGTACTTACTAAAGCACACTTTAATATTGGTTAATTTTTATTATTGTATGTATTTTAATCATTTTTATCACGTGTGCGAAAATTCACATATTTCGGTAGTTCGGGAAGTGGATGAAACTTGAACTTAAAGATTTCATTACATTCAGATCTACATTAAATTGGATGATATAAAAAAAAATTATTTTAGATTTGAATTAAAAATTTTCAAATCTTCCAATTTCACGTGAAATATCTCATATATAAATACAGGTAAAGTAAACAAAAGCCTGTTAATGAAAAATAGCAAAAAGTATGCTTGTAGCAATTCAGTTATAACAAGTTTTAGTTAAATAACGTGATTTTTGCTATCCTGCAAGAATTGACAGTATTATCTGTGCTTGTTCTAATCCTTATTTGTTAAAAAACATTTTCAAATGAAGCGATGAAGCCTTCTAGGCTGATCATTTTGATAAAATACACCCGGATAAGAAAGACAAAGATGTGACCTATTTTCAAGACATGAAAAAGAAGTACGAAATTCAGTCAACTATATCAAAACTTTTTTCATCAGCTTATAATCAAGACGATGAAGGACTTCGAGATTCGTACAATATCTCATTGTTGATTGCTAAAACAGGCAAACCACATACTATTGGGGAAGATTCAATTTTACCAGCAGTAAAACAAGTAATAACCACTGTGCTCCATAAACCAGCTGCAGATATTATCCGAAAAAGTCCTTTGAGCAATAGTTCTGTAATATTTTGTCAGTTGCTACGGATGGCACACCGGCTTATGACAGGGCGTCACAAAGACTTTATAGCGTGCTTAAAAAATAAAGTTCCTGACGCGCTTGCTGTGCATTGCGTAATTCATCGCCAGCATTTGGTTGTGAAAAACCCGAGTGAACGCCTCCATACATCACTGCAATATGTTATCAGAGCAGTTAATAAAATCAGAAGAAACTCGAAGAAGGAGAACTAATAGAACTGACAACAAATGAGGAATTAAAAATTAAATTCAAGAATTAAAAGAATTTTGGCTGCAGAAGCCGATTTTGCAACTGTAACCTGGATTAGGGTCGATTGTTTAACGATTTCTGATAGCATTCCCATCTTCCTATTTAACTGAACGTGGATTAAGTGCTGTAGCAACATTGGTAAATAAAAAGAGAAATCGGCTCCATGTTACTGAACGCGGCGACTTACGGTTGTTTTGAAGCAAAATCGAGCCTGATATTAACGAACTCCTTAAAACGGATCAAATTTAACCTTCTCATTAGATAAGTTATAAATTCAATGCCTTTTGATTTTAATAAAAATACTTTTCAATATGATTAAGTATGCGTTTTAATTGTTCTCATTGAAACAGTCTTCTTTAAACTCACAAATAGGATAGGGCCATACCATATCCTATCTAACGACTATAGTTTATAATATTACACGTTTAAATATAATCGTGGCAATAGCTGTTTCAGATTCGCTAGAAAAAAAATTGGGAGGCTTTAGAAAAAAAAATATTCGAGTTGTAGAAACGCATTGACGTTGATTTAGGACATAAAACGTTTAAACCTCATACATTTGTTAGTAATATATGGAAATTTCACTTTTTTTACTCAAAAAACTGCCATTGACGACCAAGGTTACGAATATATGTACAAAATCATCACAGAATTATTGTTTGTTCCACGTGTTTCCACATTTTTTGTCCCAAAAGTCCAATTTTGACAAATTTCAGTATTTTGCAGCAATATTTCCAAGTAAAAAATTAATTTTATTACTTTTGACAACCAAGGTTACGACGAATATATGTACAAAATCATCACAGAATTATGGTTTGTTCCAAGTGTTTCCACATTTTTTGTCCCAAACGTCCAATTTTGCCCAATATCAATATTTCCAAGTAAAAAATCAATTTTTATTACTTTTGACTAACAAAATACCAATTTTTCGTACAAACATGCTTGAATTATAATGAATCAAGACAAAAGTGTCGTAGAAACGCATTGACATAAAACGTTAAAACATTAGGACATAAAACGTTAAAAACATCATACATTTTTTAGTAATACATGGAAGTTTCATACTTTTTACTCAAAAAACTGCCATTGATGACCAAGGTTACGAATATATGTACAAAATCATCACAGAATTTTGGTTTGTTCCACGTGTCTCCACATTTTTTGTCCCAAAGTCCAATTTTGCCAAATTTCAGTATTTTGCGGCAATATTTCCAAGTAAAAAATCAATTTTATTACTTTTGACTTACAAAATACCAATTTTTCGTACAAACATGCTTGAATTATAATGAAATTAGACAAAAGTGTAGCAGAAACGCATTGACGTTGATTTACGACATAAAACATTTAAACCTCATACATTTGTTAGTAATATATGGATATTTCAAACGTTAAAAACCTCATACATTTTTTAGTAATACATGGAAATTTCATACTTTTTACTCAAAAAACTGCCATTGACGACCAAGGTTACGCGAATATATGTCCAAAATTATCACAGAATTATTGTTAGTTCCACATGTTTCCACATTTTTTGTCCCAAACATCCAATTTTGGCAAATTTCAGTTTTTTGCTGCAATATTTCCAAGTGAAAAATCAATTTTATTACTTTTGGACTTACAAAATACCAATTTTTCGTACAACATGCTTGATTTAAAATGAATCAATACAAAAGTGTAGTAGAAACGCATTGATGTTGATTTAGGACATAAAAAGTTTAAACCTCATACATTTGTTAGTAATATATGGAAATTTCACACTTTTTACTCAAAAAACTGCCATTGACGACCAAGGTTACGAATATATGTACAAAATCATCACAGAATTATTGTTTGTTCCACGTGTTTCCACATTTTTTGTCCCAAAAGTCCAATTTTGACCAATTTCAGTATTTTGCACAAATATTTCCAAGTAAAAAATTAATTTTATCACTTTTGACGACCAAGGTTACGACGAATATATGTACAAAATCATCACAGAATTATGGTTTGTTCCAAGCGTTTTCACATTTTTTGTCCCAAACGTCAAATTTTGCCCAATATCAAATATTTCCAAGTAAAAAATCTATTTTATTACTTTTGACTAACAAAATACCAATTTTTCGTACAAACATGCTTGAATTATAATGAATTAAGACAAAAGTGTCGTAGAAACGCATTGACATAAAACGTTAAAAAATTAGGACATAAAACGTTAAAAACCTCATACATTTTTTAGTAATACATGGAAGTTTCATACTTTTTACTCAAAAAACTGCCATTGATGACCAAGGTTACGGAATATATGTACAAAATCATCACAGAATTTTGGTTTGTTCCACGTGTTTCCACATTTTTTGTCCCAAAGTCCAATTTTGCCAAATTTCAGTATTTTGCGGCAATATTTCCAAGTAAAAAATCAATTTTATTACTTTTGGCTTACAAAATACCAATTTTTCATACAAACATGCTTGAATTATAATGAACTAATACAAAAAAGTGTAGCAGAAACGCATTGATGTTGATTTACGACATAAAACGTTTAAACCTCATACATTTGTTAGTAATATATGGATATTTCAAACGTTAAAAACCTCATACATTTTTTAGTAATACATGGAAATTTCATACTTTTTACTCAAAAAACTGCCATTGACGACCAAGGTTACGAATATATGTCCAAAATTATCACAGAATTATTGTTAGTTCCACATTTTTTGTCCCAAACATCCAATTTTGGCAAATTTCAGTTTTTTGCTGCAATATTTCCAAGTGAAAAATCAATTTTATTACTTTTGACTTACAAAATATCAATTTTTCGTACAACATGCTTGATTTAAAATGAATCAATACAAAAGTGTAGTAGAAACGCATTGACGTTGATTTAGGACATAAAAAGTTTAAACCTCATACATTTGTTAGTTATATATGGAAATTTCACACTTTTTACTCAAAAAACTGCCATTGACGACCAAGGTTACGGAATATATGTACAAAATTATCACAGAATTATTGTTTGTTCACCGTGTTTCCAAATTTTTTGTCCCAAAAGTCCAATTTTGACAAATTTCAGTATTTTGCAGCAATATTTCCAAGTAAAAAATTTATTTTATTACTTTTGACGACCAAGGTTACGAATATATGTACAAAACTATCACAGAATTATTGTTTGTTCCACGTGTTTCTACATTTTTTGTCCCAAAAGTCCAATTTTGACAAATTTCAGTATTTTGCAGCAATATTTCCAAGTAAAAAATTAATTTTATTACTTTTGACAACCAAGGTTACGACGAATATATGTACAAAATCATCACAGAATTATGGTTTTTTCCACGTGTTTACACATTTTTTGTCCCAAACGTCCAATTTTGCCCAATATCAATATTTCCAAGTAAAAAATCAATTTTTATTACTTTTGACTAACAAAATACCAATTTTTCGTACAAACATGCTTGAATTATAATGAATTAAGACAAAAGTGTAGCAGAAACGCATTAACGTTGATTTACGACATAAAACGTTTAAACCTCATACATTTGTTAGTAATATATGGATATTTCAAACGTTAAAAACCTCATACATTTTTTAGTAATACATGGAAATTTCATACTTTTTACTCAAAAAACTGCCATTGACGACCAAGGGTACGAATATATGTCCAAAATTATCACAGAATTATTGTTAGTTCCACATTTTTTGTCCCAAATATCCAATTTTGGCAAATTTTAGTTTTTTGCTGCAATATTTCCAAGTGAAAAATCAATTTTATTACTTTTGACTTACAAAATACCAATTTTTCGTACAACATGCTTGATTTAAAATGAATCAATACAAAAGTGTAGTAGAAACGCATTGACGTTGATTTAGGACATAAAAAGTTTAAACCTTATACATTTGTTAGTAATATATGGAAATTTCACACTTTTTACTCAAAAAACTGCCATTGACGACCAAGGTTACGAATATATGTACAAAATCATCACAGAATTATTGTTTGTTCCACGTGTTTCCACATTTTTTGTCCCAAAAGTCCAATTTTGACCAATTTCAGTATTTTGCACCAATATTTCCAAGTAAAAAATTAATTTTATTACTTTTTACGACCAAGGTTACGACGAATATATGTACAAAATCATCACAGAATTATGGTTTGTTCCACGCGTTTTCACATTTTTTGTCCCAAACGTCCAATTTTGCCCAATATCAATATTTCCAAGTAAAAAATCAATTTTATTACTTTTGACTAACAAAATACCAATTTTTCGTACAAACATGCTTGATTTAAAATGAATCAAGACAAAAGTGTCGTAGAAACGCATTGACGTTGATTTAGGACATTAAAAGTTTAAACCTCATACATTTGTTAGTAATATATGGAAATTTCACACTTTTTACTCAAAAAACTGCCATTGACGACCAAGGTTACGAATATATGTACAAAATCATCACAGAATTTTGGTTTGTTCCACGTGTTTCCACATTTTTTGTCCCAAAGTCCAATTTTGCCAAATTTCAGTATTTTGCGGCAATATTTCCAAGAAAAAAATCAATTTTATTACTTTTGGCTTACAAAATACCAATTTTTCGTACAAACATGCTTGAATTATAATGAACTAATACAAAAAAGTGTAGCAGAAACGCATTGACGTTGATTTACGACATAAAACGTTTAAACCTCATACATTTGTTAGTAATATATGGATATTTCAAACGTTAAAAACCTCATACATTTTTTAGTAATACATGGAAATTTCATACTTTTTACTCAAAAAACTGCCATTGACGACCAAGGTTACGCGAATATATGTCCAAAATTATCACAGAATTATTGTTAGTTCCACACGTTTCCACATTTTTTGTCCCAAACATCCAATTTTGGCAAATTTCAGTTTTTTGCTGCAATATTTCCAAGTGAAAAATCAATTTTATTACTTTTGGACTTACAAAATACCAATTTTTCGTACAACATGCTTGATTTAAAATGAATCAATACAAAAGTGTAGTAGAAACGCATTGATGTTGATTTAGGACATAAAAAGTTTAAACCTCATACATTTGTTAGTAATATATGGAAATTTCACACTTTTTACTCAAAAAACTGCCATTGACGACCAAGGTTACGAATATATGTACAAAATCATCACAGAATTATTGTTTGTTCCACGTGTTTCCACATTTTTTGTCCCAAAAGTCCAATTTTGACCAATTTCAGTATTTTGCACAAATATTTCCAAGTAAAAAATTAATTTTATCACTTTTGACGACCAAGGTTACGACGAATATATGTACAAAATCATCACAGAATTATGGTTTGTTCCAAGCGTTTTCACATTTTTTGTCCCAAACGTCAAATTTTGCCCAATATCAAATATTTCCAAGTAAAAAATCTATTTTATTACTTTTGACTAACAAAATACCAATTTTTCGTACAAACATGCTTGAATTATAATGAATTAAGACAAAAGTGTCGTAGAAACGCATTGACATAAAACGTTAAAAAATTAGGACATAAAACGTTAAAAACCTCATACATTTTTTAGTAATACATGGAAGTTTCATACTTTTTACTCAAAAAACTGCCATTGATGACCAAGGTTACGGAATATATGTACAAAATCATCACAGAATTTTGGTTTGTTCCACGTGTTTCCACATTTTTTGTCCCAAAGTCCAATTTTGCCAAATTTCAGTATTTTGCGGCAATATTTCCAAGTAAAAAATCAATTTTATTACTTTTGGCTTACAAAATACCAATTTTTCATACAAACATGCTTGAATTATAATGAACTAATACAAAAAAGTGTAGCAGAAACGCATTGATGTTGATTTACGACATAAAACGTTTAAACCTCATACATTTGTTAGTAATATATGGATATTTCAAACGTTAAAAACCTCATACATTTTTTAGTAATACATGGAAATTTCATACTTTTTACTCAAAAAACTGCCATTGACGACCAAGGTTACGAATATATGTCCAAAATTATCACAGAATTATTGTTAGTTCCACATTTTTTGTCCCAAACATCCAATTTTGGCAAATTTCAGTTTTTTGCTGCAATATTTCCAAGTGAAAAATCAATTTTATTACTTTTGACTTACAAAATATCAATTTTTCGTACAACATGCTTGATTTAAAATGAATCAATACAAAAGTGTAGTAGAAACGCATTGACGTTGATTTAGGACATAAAAAGTTTAAACCTCATACATTTGTTAGTTATGTATGGAAATTTCACACTTTTTACTCAAAAAACTGCCATTGACGACCAAGGTTACGAATATATGTACAAAATTATCACAGAATTATTGTTTGTTCACCGTGTTTCCAAATTTTTTGTCCCAAAAGTCCAATTTTGACAAATTTCAGTATTTTGCAGCAATATTTCCAAGTAAAAAATTTATTTTATTACTTTTGACGACCAAGGTTACGAATATATGTACAAAACTATCACAGAATTATTGTTTGTTCCACGTGTTTCTACATTTTTTGTCCCAAAAGTCCAATTTTGACAAATTTCAGTATTTTGCAGCAATATTTCCAAGTAAAAAATTAATTTTATTACTTTTGACAACCAAGGTTACGACGAATATATGTACAAAATCATCACAGAATTATGGTTTTTTTCCACGTGTTTACACATTTTTTGTCCCAAACGTCCAATTTTGCCCAATATCAATATTTCCAAGTAAAAAATCAATTTTTATTACTTTTGACTAACAAAATACCAATTTTTCGTACAAACATGCTTGAATTATAATGAATTAAGACAAAAGTGTAGCAGAAACGCATTAACGTTGATTTACGACATAAAACGTTTAAACCTCATACATTTGTTAGTAATATATGGATATTTCAAACGTTAAAAACCTCATACATTTTTTAGTAATACATGGAAATTTCATACTTTTTACTCAAAAAACTGCCATTGACGACCAAGGGTACGAATATATGTCCAAAATTATCACAGAATTATTGTTAGTTCCACATTTTTTGTCCCAAATATCCAATTTTGGCAAATTTTAGTTTTTTTCTGCAATATTTCCAAGTGAAAAATCAATTTTATTACTTTTGACTTACAAAATACCAATTTTTCGTACAACATGCTTGATTTAAAATGAATCAATACAAAAGTGTAGTAGAAACGCATTGACGTTGATTTAGGACATAAAAAGTTTAAACCTTATACATTTGTTAGTAATATATGGAAATTTCACACTTTTTACTCAAAAAACTGCCATTGACGACCAAGGTTACGAATATATGTACAAAATCATCACAGAATTATTGTTTGTTCCACGTGTTTCCACATTTTTTGTCCCAAAAGTCCAATTTTGACCAATTTCAGTATTTTGCACCAATATTTCCAAGTAAAAAATTAATTTTATTACTTTTTACGACCAAGGTTACGACGAATATATGTACAAAATCATCACAGAATTATGGTTTGTTCCACGCGTTTTCACATTTTTTGTCCCAAACGTCCAATTTTGCCCAATATCAATATTTCCAAGTAAAAAATCAATTTTATTACTTTTGACTAACAAAATACCAATTTTTCGTACAAACATGCTTGATTTAAAATGAATCAAGACAAAAGTGTCGTAGAAACGCATTGACGTTGATTTAGGACATTAAAAGTTTAAACCTCATACATTTGTTAGTAATATATGGAAATTTCACACTTTTTACTCAAAAAACTGCCATTGACGACCAAGGTTACGAATATATGTACAAAATCATCACAGAATTTTGGTTTGTTCCACGTGTTTCCACATTTTTTGTCCCAAAGTCCAATTTTGCCAAATTTCAGTATTTTGCGGCAATATTTCCAAGAAAAAAATCAATTTTATTACTTTTGGCTTACAAAATACCAATTTTTCGTACAAACATGCTTGAATTATAATGAACTAATACAAAAAAGTGTAGCAGAAACGCATTGACGTTGATTTACGACATAAAACGTTTAAACCTCATACATTTGTTAGTAATATATGGATATTTCAAACGTTAAAAACCTCATACATTTTTTAGTAATACATGGAAGTTTCATACTTTTTACTCAAAAAACTGCCATTGATGACGAAGGTTACGAATATATGTACAAAATCATCACAGAATTTTGGTTTGTTCCACGTGTTTCCACATTTTTTGTCCCATAGTCCAATTTTGCCAAATTTCAGTATTTTGCGGCAATATTTCCAAGAAAAAAATCAATTTTATTACTTTTGGCTTACAAAATACCAATTTTTCGTACAAACATGCTTGAATTATAATGAACTAATACAAAAAAGTGTAGCAGAAACGCATTGACGTTGATTTACGACATAAAACGTTTAAACCTCATACATTTGTTAGTAATATATGGATATTTCAAACGTTAAAAACCTCATACATTTTTTAGTAATACATGGAAATTTCATACTTTTTACTCAAAAAACTGCCATTGACGACCAAGGTTAATATATGTCCAAAATTATCACAGAATTATTGTTAGTTCCACATTTATTGTCCCAAACATCCAATTTTGGCAAATTTCAGTTTTTTGCTGCAATATTTCCAAGTGAAAAATCAATTTTATTACTTTTGACTTACAAAATACCAATTTTTCGTACAACATGCTTGATTTTAAATGAATCAATACAAAAGTGTAGTAGAAACGCATTGACGTTGATTTAGGACATAAAAAGTTTAAACCTCATACATTTGTTAGTTATATATGAAAATTTCACACTTTTTACTCAAAAAACTGCCATTGACGACCAAGGTTACGAATATATGTACAAAATTATCACAGAATTATTGTTTGTTCCACGTGTTTCCAAATTTTTTGTCCCAAAAGTCCAATTTTGACAAATTTCAGTACTTTGCAGCAATATTTCCAAGTAAAAAATTTATTTTATTACTTTTGACGACCAAGGTTACGAATATATGTACAAAACCATCACAGAATTATTGTTTGTTCCACGTGTTTCTACATTTTTTGTCCCAAAAGTCCAATTTTGACAAATTTCAGTATTTTGCAGCAATATTTCCAAGTAAAAAATTAATTTTATTACTTTTGACAACCAAGGTTACGACGAATATATGTACAAAATCATCACAGAATTATGGTTTGTTCCACGTGTTTACACATTTTTGGTCCCAAACGTCCAATTTTGCCCAATATCAATATTTCCAAGTAAAAAATCAATTTTTATTACTTTTGACTAACAAAATACCAATTTTTCGTACAAACATGCTTGAATTATAATGAATTAAGACAAAAGTGTAGCAGAAACGCATTGACGTTGATTTACGACATAAAACGTTTAAACCTCATACATTTGTTAGTAATATATGGATATTTCAAACGTTAAAAACCTCATACATTTTTTAGTAATAGTTATGTAGTTGTAATAGTAGTAATGCTTGAATTATAATGAATCAAGACAAAAGTGTCGTAGAAACGCATTGACATAAAACGTTAAAAAATTAGGACATAAAACGTTAAAAACCTTATACATTTTTTAGTAATACATGGAAGTTTCATACTTTTTACTCAAAAAACTGCCATTGATGACCAAGGTCACGAATATATGTACAAAATCATCACAGAATTTTTGTTTGTTCCACGTGTTTCCACATTTTTTGTCCCAAAGTACAATTTTGCCAAATTTCAGTATTTTGCGGCAATATTTCCAAGTAAAAAATCAATTTTATTACTTTTGACTTACAAAATACCAATTTTTCGTACAAACATGCTTGAATTATAATGAACTAAGACAAAAGTGTAGCAGAAACGCATTGACGTTGATTTACGACATAAAACGTTTAAACCTCATACATTTGTTAGTAATATATGGATATTTCAAACGTTAAAAACCTCATACATTTTTCAGTAATACATGGAAATTTCATACTTTTTACTCAAAAAACTGCCATTGACGACCAAGGGTACGAATATATGTCCAAAATTATCACAGAATTATTGTTAGTTCCACATTTTTTGTCCCAAACATCCAATTTTGGCAAATTTCAGTTTTTTGCTGCAATATTTCCAAGTGAAAAATCAATTTTATTACTTTTGACTTACAAAATATCAATTTTTCGTACAACATGCTTGATTTAAAATGAATCAATACAAAAGTGTAGTAGAAACGCATTGATGTTGATTTAGGACATAAAAAGTTTAAACCTCATACATTTGTTAGTAATATATGGAAATTTCACACTTTTTACTCAAAAAACTGCCATTGACGACCAACGAAGGTTACGAATATATGTACAAAATCATCACAGAATTATTGTTTGTTCCACGTGTTTCCAAATTTTTGGTCCCAAAAGTCCAATTTTGACAAATTTCAGTTTTTTGCTGCAATATTTCCAAGTAAAAAATCAATTTAATTACTTTTGACTAACAAAATACCAATTTTTCGTACAAACATGCTTGAATTATAATGAATCAAGACAAAAGTGTCGTAGAAACGCATTGACATAAAACGTTAAAAAATTAGGACATAAAACGTTAAAAACCTCATACATTTTTTAGTAATACATGGAAGTTTCATACTTTTTACTCAAAAAACTGCCATTGATGACCAAGGTCACGAATATATGTACAAAATCATCACAGAATTTTTGTTTGTTCCACGTGTTTCCACATTTTTTGTCCCAAAGTCCAATTTTGCCAAATTTCAGTATTTTGCAGCAATATTTCCAAGTAAAAAATCAATTTTATTACTTTTGACTTACAAAATACCAATTTTTCGTACAAACATGCTTCAATTATAATGAACTAAGACAAAAGTGTAGAAGAAACGCATTGACGTTGATTTACGACATAAAACGTTTAAACCTCATACATTTGTTAGTAATATATGGATATTTCAAACGTTAAAAACGTCATATATTTTTTAGTAATACATGGAAATTTCATACTTTTTACTCAAAAAACTGCCATTGACGACCAAGGTTACGAATATATGTCCAAAATTATCACAGAATTATTGTTAGTTCCACATTTTTTGTCCCAAACATCCAATTTTGGCAAATTTCAGTTTTTTGCTGCAATATTTCCAAGTGAAAAATCAATTTTATTACTTTTGATTTACAAAATATCAATTTTTCGTACAACATGCTTGATTTAAAATGAATCAATACAAAAGTGTAGTAGAAACGCATTGATGTTGATTTAGGACATAAAAAGTTTAAACCTCATACATTTGTTAGTAATATATGGAAATTTCACACTTTTTACTCAAAAAACTGCCATTGACGACCAAGGTTACGAATATATGTACAAAATCAACACAGAATTATTGTTTGTTCCACGTGTTTCCAAATTTTTGGTCCCAAAAGTCCAATTTTGCCAAATTTCAGTATTTTGCGGCAATATTTCCAAGTAAAAAATCAATTTTATTACTTTTGACTTACAAAATACCAATTTTTCGTACAAACATGCTTGAATTATAATGAACTAAGACAAAAGTGTAGCAGAAACGCATTGACGTTGATTTACGACATAAAACGTTTAAACCTCATACATTTGTTAGTAATATATGGATATTTCAAACGTTAAAAACGTCATACATTTTTTAGTAATACATGGAAATTTCATACTTTTTACTCAAAAAACTGCTATTGACGACCAAGGTTACGAATATATGTCCAAAATTATCACAGAATTATTGTTAGTTCCACATTTTTTGTCCCAAACATCCAATTTTGGCAAATTTCAGTTTTTTGCTGCAATATTTCCAAGTGAAAAATCAATTTTATTACTTTTGACTTACAAAATACCAATTTTTCGTACAAACATGCTTGAATTATAATGAATCAAGACAAAAGTGTCGTAGAAACGCATTGACATAAAACGTTAAAAAATTAGGACATAAAACGTTAAAAACCTCATACATTTGTTAATAATATATGGAAATTTCACACTTTTTACTCAAAAAACTGCCATTGACGAACAAGGTTACGAATATATGTACAAAATCATCACAGAATTATTGTTTGTTCCACGTGTTCCCACAGTTTTTGTCCCAAACGTCCAATTTTGCCAAATTTCAATATTTTGCGTCAATATTTCCAAGTAAAAAAACAATTTTATTACTTTTGACTTACAAAATACCAATTTTTCGTAGCAACATGCTAGACTTATAATGAATCAAGACAAAAGTTTAGGAAAAACGCATTGACATAAAACGTTAAATACTTAGGACATAAAACGTTAAAAACCTCATACATTTGTAAGTAATATTACGTGTACCGGATAAGAATGTCGTTTCTTTTGTTATCGCATTTGAGTGGTCAGTTGTGCTTCGGCAGTCGAACTTTTACAACGTGTTCTGTGTTGTTTCTCTGACTACGTATACCTGGAGTGTATTAGGACTTTTAAACAAAAACATTTACAACCCTATACACAATGGTGAGCTTTGTACCGAATGAGGAATTTATTCGAAATATTATGCTTTACCATTTCATGAAGAAAGAAAGTGCAACATGTGCTTTAAAAAATATTTGTGATTAACTGGGAGATATTTTGAATGTTCGTCAATGCCAGAGGTGGTTTAAACAATTTAAATCCGGCAATTTTGATCTAAAAAATAACCCTGTAAGTGGTCGACCTGTTAAAGTGGATAGCGATGTTTAAACTGAGCTGATTCAGCAAAATCCAACTTCAACGATTCAAGAACTCGCGGAGCAACTCGGATGTTCATGGTCAAGCGTGCTAGAGCATAAAAAAAAATCGGCAAGACATGGAAACAAGGAAAATGGATCCGTCATGAATTAAGTGAAGAGAATCTCGGTGAGCGTATAAACGCGTGCACTGAGTATTCGGAATTAAATACCAAAACTCCATTTCTACAACATATTGTAACTGGTGACGAAAAACGGGTTTGTATACAAACCAAAGACGCAAAAAACAATGGCTTTCAAAGGGCCTGGTACCAAAACCCACCCCTTAGCCCGGGTTCACTGCAAAAAAAATTATTTTGTCTGTTTGGTGGGACTGCAAGAGAATAATTTATTTCGAAACATTAAAACCCGGACAGACAATTAACGCCCAAGTGTATTGTGATCAACTAGAGCATTTAGATGCAGAAATAATAAAAAAAAAAGACCTGCACTGGCTAATTGTGGACAAGTGTTTTTACAGCACGATAATGCACGACCGCATACCTCAGAAAATTACGAAAGAAAAAATTAAGCCCTAGGTGTAACAACTGTACGTCACCCACCATATTCACCGGATCTTGCTCCATCAGATTACCATTTGTTCCGGTCAATGCAACACTTTTTAAACGGAAAAGAATACAAAAATTATAAGGATGTCAAAAAAGGCATATCTGAGTATTTTGCATTGAAACCAGCTGAATTTTACGAACGCGGTATTAAAAAATTGACTGAGAGGTAGAAGGAGGTTATATCAAACGATGGCAAATATATTTTGAACTAAGTTTTAATAAATAAATACATTAAATGCACCAAATTGTTTCATTGAAAAAACGACATTCTTTTCCGGTACATATATGGATATATGGATATTTCACACTTTTTACTCAAAAAACTGCCATTGACGACCAAGGTTACGAATATATGTCCAAAATCATCACAGAATTATTGTTAGTTCCACATGTTTCCACATTTTTTGTCCCAAACGTCCAATTTTGGCCAATTTCAGTTTTTTGCTGCAATATTTCCAAGTGAAAAATCAATTTTATTACTTTTGACTTACAAAATACCAATTTTTCGTACAACATGCTTGATTTAAAATGAATCAATACAAAAGTGTAGTAGAAACGCATTGACGTTGATTTTGGACATAAAAAGTTTAAACCTCATACATTTGTTAATAATATATGGAAATTTCACACTTTTTACTCAAAAAACTGGCATTGACGACCAAGGTTATGTGGAATATATGTACAAAATCATCACAGAATTATTGTTTGTTCCGCGTGTTTTCACGTTTTTTTCCCCAAACGTCCAATTGGGCCCAATATCAATATTTTTCGTCAATATTTCCAAGTAAAAAATCAATTTTATTACTTTTTACTTACAAAATACCAATTTTTCGTACCAACATGCTTGAATTATGAATCAAGACAAAAGTTTAGTAGAAACGCAATAACGTTTATATGTACAAAATCATTACAGAATTATTGTATGTTCCACGTGTTTTCCCATTTTTTAGTAATACATGGAAATTTCACACTTTTTACTGAAAAAACTGCCATTGACGACCAATGTTACGAATATATGTACAAAATCATCACAGAATTATTGTTTGTTCCACGTCTTTCCACATTTTTTGTCCCAATATTACCCAATATTTCCAATTAAAAAATCAATTTTATTAGTTTTGACTTACAAAATACCAATTTTTCGTACCAACATGCTTGAATTATGAATCAAGACAAAAGTTTAGTAGAAACGCAATAACGTTGATTTAGGACATGAAACGTTAAAACCTCATCATTTTTGTTAGTAATATATGGAAATTTCACACTTTTTACTCAAAAAAACTACCATTGACGACCAAGGTTACGAATATACGTACAAAATCATCACAGAATTATTGTTTGTTTCCACGTGTTTCCACGTTTTTTGTCCCAAACGTCAAATTTTGCCAAATACCCATATTTTTCATCAATATTTCCAAGTAAAAAATCAATTTTATTACTTTTGACTTACAAAATACCAATTTTTCGTACCAACATGCTTTAAGTATAATGAATCAAGACAAAAGTTTAGTAGAAACGCATTGACATAAAACGTTAAAAACCTCATACATTTTTAGTAATACATGGAAATTTCACACTTTTTACTCAAAAAACTGCCATTGACTACCAAGGTTACGAATATATGTAAAAAAATCATCACAGAATTATTGTTTGTTCCACGTGTTTCCACGTTTTTTGTCCCAAACGTCCAATTCTGCCAAATAACAATATTTTTCATCAATATTTCAAAGTAAAAAATCAATTTTATTACTTTTGACTTACAAAATACCAATTTTTCGTACCAACATGCTTGAATTATAATGAATCAAGACAAAAGTTTAGAAGAAACGTATTGACATAAAACGTTAAAAACTTAGGGGACATAAAACGTTAAAAACCTCATATATTTTTTAGTAATACATGGAAATTTCACACTTTTTACTCAAAAAACTGCCATTGACGACCAAGGTATATATATGTACAAAATCGTCACAGAATTATTGTTTGTTCCACGTGTTTCCACATTTTTTGTCCCAAACGTCCAATTCTGCCAAATTTCAGTATTTTGCGGCAATATTTCCTAGTAAAAAAAAAACAATTTTATTACTTTTCACTTACAAAACACCAATTTTTCGTACAACATGCTTGAATTATAATGAATCAAGACAAAATGTTAGTAGAAACGCATTAACGTTGATTTAGAACATGAAACGTTAAAACCTCATACATTTGTTAGTAATATATGGTTATTTCACAGTTTTTACTCAAAAAACTGCCATTGACGACCAAGGTTACGAATATATGTACAAAATCATCACAGAATTATTGTTTGTTCCACGTGTTTTGACGTTTTTGGTCCCAAACGTCCAATTTTGCCCAATATCAATATTTTGCATCAATATTTCCAAGTAAAAAATTCATTTTATTACTTTTGACTTACAAAATACCAATTTTTCGTACCAACATGCTTGAATTATAATGAATCAAGACAAAAGTTTAGTAAAAACACATTGACGTTGATTTAGGACATGAAACGTTAAAACCTCACACATTTGTTAATAATACTCGTATATGGAAATTTCACACTTTTTACTAAAAGAACTGCCATTGACGACCAAGGTTACGAATATATGTACAAAATCATCACAGAATTATTGTTTGTTCCACGTGTTTCCATGTTTTTTGTCCCAAACGTCCAATTTTGCCAAATAACAATATTTTTCATCAATATTTCCAAGTAAAAATCAATTTTATTACTTTTGACTTACAAAATACCAATTTTTCGTACCAACATGCTTTAATTATAATGAATCAAGACAAAAGTTTAGTAGAAACGCATTGACATAAAACGTTAAAAACTTAGGACATAAAACGTTAAAAACCTCATACATTTTTTAGTAATACATAAAAACTGCCATTGACGACCAATGTTACGAATATATGTACAAAATCATCACAGAATTATTGTTTGTTCCACGTGTTTCCACATTTTTTGTCCCAATATTACCCAATATTTCCAATAAAAAAATCAATTTTATTAGTTTTGACTTACAAAATACCAATTTATCATACCAACTTGCTTGAATTATATAATGAATCAAGACAAAAGTTTAGTAGAAACGCATTAACGTTGATTTAGGACATGAAACGTTAAAACCTCATACATTTGTTAGTTATATATGGAAATTTCACACTTTTTACTCAAATAACTGCCGTTGACGACCAAGGTTACGAATAAATGTACAAAATCATTACTGAATTATTTTTTGTTCAACGTGTTTTCACGTTTTTTGTCCCAAACGTCCAATTTTTTCCAAATATCAATATTTTTCATCAATATTTCCAAGTTAAAAATCAATTTTATTACTTTTGACTTACAAAATACCAATTTTTCGTACCAACATGCTTGAATTATAATGAATCAAGACAAAAGTTTAGTAAAAACACATTGACGTTGATTTAGGACATGAAACGTTAAAACCTCACACATTTGTTAATAATACTCGTATATGGAAATTTCACACTTTTTACTAAAAGAACTGCCATTGACGACCAAGGTTACGAATATATGTACAAAATCATCACAGAATTATTGTTTGTTCCACGTGTTTCCATGTTTTTTGTCCCAAACGTCCAATTTTGCCAAATAACAATATTTTTCATCAATATTTCCAAGTAAAAATCAATTTTATTACTTTTGACTTACAAAATACCAATTTTTCGTACCAACATGCTTTAATTATAATGAATCAAGACAAAAGTTTAGTAGAAACGCATTGACATAAAACGTTAAAAACTTAGGACATAAAACGTTAAAAACCTCATACATTTTTTAGTAATACATAAAAACTGCCATTGACGACCAATGTTACGAATATATGTACAAAATCATCACAGAATTATTGTTTGTTCCACGTGTTTCCACATTTTTTGTCCCAATATTACCCAATATTTCCAATAAAAAAATCAATTTTATTAGTTTTGACTTACAAAATACCAATTTATCATACCAACTTGCTTGAATTATATAATGAATCAAGACAAAAGTTTAGTAGAAACGCATTAACGTTGATTTAGGACATGAAACGTTAAAACCTCATACATTTGTTAGTTATATATGGAAATTTCACACTTTTTACTCAAATAACTGCCGTTGACGACCAAGGTTACGAATAAATGTACAAAATCATTACTGAATTATTTTTTGTTCAACGTGTTTTCACGTTTTTTGTCCCAAACGTCCAATTTTTTCCAAATATCAATATTTTTCATCAATATTTCCAAGTTAAAAATCAATTTTATTACTTTTGACTTACAAAATACCAATTTTTCGTACCAACATGCTTGAATTATAATGAATCAAGACAAAAGTTTAGTAAAAACACATTGACGTTGATTTAGGACATGAAACGTTAAAACCTCATACATTTGTTAATAATACTCGTATATGGAAATTTCACACTTTTTACTAAAAGAACTGCCATTGACGACCAAGGTTACGAATATATGTACAAAATCATCACAGAATTATTGTTTGTTCCACGTGTTTCCACGTTTTTTGTCCCAAACGTCCAATTTTGCCAAATAACAACATTTTCCATCAATATTTCCAAGTAAAAAATTCATTTTATTACTTTTGACTTACAAAATACCAATTTGTCGTACCAACTTGCTTGAATTATAATTAATCAGACAAAAGTTTAGTAGAAACGCAATAACGTTGATTTAGGTCATGAAACGTTAAAACCTCATACATTTGTTAGTAATATTATATATGGAAATTTCACACTTTTTACTAAAAGAACTGCCATTGACGACCAAGGTTACGAATATATGTACAAAATCATCACAGAATTATTGTTTGTTCCACGTGTTTTCACTTTTTTTGTTCCAAACGTCCAATTTTGCCAAATATCAATATTTTTCATCAATATTTCCAATTAAAAAATCAATTTTATTACTTTTGACTTCCAAAATACCAATTTTTCGTACACACATGATTTTATTATAATGAATCAAGACAAACGTGTAGTAGAAACGCATTGACATAAAACGTTAAAAACTTAGGACATAAAACGTTAAAAACCTCATACATTTTTTAGTAATACATGGAAATTTTACACTTTTTACTCAAAAAACTGCCATTGACGACCAAGGTCGTACGAATATATGTACAAAATCATCACAGAATTATTGTTTGTTCCACGTGTTTCCACATTTTTTGTCCCAATATTACCCAATATTTCCAATTAAAAAATCAATTTTATTAGTTTTGACTTACAAAATACAAATTTTTCGTACCAAAATGCTTGAATTATAATGAATCAAGACAAAAGTTTAGTAAAAACGCATTGACGTTGATTTAGGACATGAAACGTTAAAACCTCATACATTTGTTAGTAATATATGGATATTTCACAATTTTTTAACTCAAAAAACTGCTATTGACGACCAAGCTTACGAATATATGTACAAAATCATCACAGATTTATTGTTTGTTCCACGTGTTTTCATATTTTTAGTCCCAAACGTCCAATTTTGCCAAATTTTAATATTTTGCAACAATATTTTATAACTTTTGTAATAAAATAGTAAAAAGTCAATTTTATTACTTTTGACTTACAAAATACCAATTTTTCCATATTTAATACACTGGAACTGGAGAATTCTTATTTAATACTTTGGAAAAGTTTTGTGACGAAAAGAAAATTCCTTTTCATAATATTTTGTCAGTTGCTACGGATGGCGCACCGGCTATGACAGGGCGTCACAAAGGCTTCATAGCGTGCTTAAAAAATAAAGTTCCTGACGTGCTTGCTGTGCATTGCGTAATTCATCGCCAGTATTTGATTGCGAAAAACCTGAGTGAACGCCTCCTTACATCACTGCAATATGTTATCAGAACAGTTAATAAAATCAGAAGTAACTCGTTGAATGACAGATTATTTAGTCAGCTTTGCATTGCCAATGATGAAGATTTCAACCGATTGCTGCTTCACACAGAGGTGCGCTGGCTGTCAAAAGGTACTTGTTTGACTCGATTTTACAATCTGTTTGGGTCTGTGATAGAGTTCCTAGGAAACAAAGACACGGAATTGCGCGACAACCTCATCTCATCAAAGAACGATATTGCGTACTTGACATACCTGTATAAATTGTTTAATGATGTCAATCTCCAACTTCAAAGCGACGACTTAAACTTGATTAAGACAAAAAATAGCGTTGCTGCTTTCGTGTCCAAACTGCTATTATACAAAAGAAATATCGGCAGACGTGAATTCAATAACTTCCCAAATTGATCAGCAGTATCATTCAAGCACGACGACTTGCTTGTTTACTGTCAACACTTAGAAAACCTCCAGAGTGATTTCAAGGAACGATTCCAGGACATTTTAAACATGGACATACACCAGACTGGGTTTTGGATCCTTTTTCAAATGTCAACACAGCAGGATCATCCCAGTTAGAAGAAAAACTAATAGAACTGACGACAAATGAGGAATTAAAAATTAAATTCAATAATGGCTACTAAGAGTTTTGGCTGCAGAAGACGATTTGGCAACTGGACCCAGGATTATAGTCGATTGTTCAACGATTTCTGATAGCATTCCCATCTTCCTATTTAGCTGGACGCGGATTTAGTGCAGTAGCAACATTGGTAACTAAAAAGAGAAATCGGCTCCATGTTACTGAACGCGGCGACTTACGGTTGCTTTTAAGTAAAATTGAACCTGATATTAACAAACTCCTTAAAATGGATCAAATTCAACCTTCTCATTCGATAAGTTATAAATTTAATGTCTTTTGAATGTTAATAAAAATACTTTTCAATATAATGAAGTATGCTTGTGTTTTAATTGTTCTCATTGAAACAGTCTTCTTTAAACTCAGAAATAGGCTAGGGTCATACCATACCATATCCTATCTTACGACTATAGTATATAATATTACACGTTTAAATATAATCGTGGCAATAGCTGTTTCAGATTCGCAAGTAAAAAAAATTGGGGGACCTTAGAAAAAAAATATTCTCAAAGTGGGCGGTGGGCAAAATAAGGTTGAGAACCTATGATTTAGAGTAATGTCAATTTATTTCAATAACAATTTACGGCATGGAAATATAATACGTATTCCCATGATCGTACTTTTCCTCCATCACGTTTATTCCTTTTTATAGAATGGTGGTAAGCCCTCTCGGTAAGAAAACAACCTCCTCACGGCAACTTAAAAAAATATTGCATGTCGCACCAGAAAATTATTCCTTGCTTTGACCCCCGCCACTTAAATTTATATGAAGTGTGAATGGATTACCTATTAAAAAAAATTACATACATATAAATATACACCTATACTCGTATATGATATTGGGTGTTAACATAAGTTGTGTCCGTTTTTTTCCAATTTAAAAATGAGCACCAAAAGTATAACAAAATGGTAAATGTTAATACGTCATTCGAAAGAAAATTTTCTGCTCTACAAGATATTGTGTTTGCTTTTACGCTACATACTCGTATATTATTTTATTTGATTACAAGCCATCAAAGGGGATCTTCATGAATAATATGGTTTAAGCGGTCCTCATCGAAGTCCACTGGTCGTCCGAAACGCTCCATGTCTTTCAGGTCGAAATTGCCGTCTTTGAAACGCAAATACCATCGACGAGCTGTCCTTTAATTCATAGCAGCTTTGGCAGCTTTATTCCTTCGATTGAACGCGAACAGAAGGAGGTGTCGAAAATGCTCATTTTCGTCTACTTGCCATTCCATTTTTAAGGATTGTAATCAAATTAAATAATATATGTAACGTAAAAGCAAACGCAATATCTTGTGTAGAGCAGAAAACCTTTACCATTTTGTTTTACTTTTGCTGCTCATTTTTAAATTTGAATAAAAACGGACACAACTTATGTTAACACCTAATACCTTACAAAATTTGAACCTTCGAGTAACCAATCATTTGTCGTCGCAGGTCTGATGTCCATATTGGTGGAGTATATCTCGACCGGGAGATGCTATGATATGAATTCAGACCATTTGATGGCTTTTCTCTATTCTTCTCTTAAATGTATTGTCTGGTTTTTATCTTGAAATATATGTGCGATTTCGGAATGTATTTATATATGTACATACTATACCTTGTAAGAAATATTCATATTCGTAGATAGAAAACAACACTCGAGAACGTTTCCCTAATAACTCGTAAATCAGACTAGGAAGATTTTTTATATCGTATGTTATTATATTATATATTGTCGCGTAGCTCATGACTGAGCATCGTGACTTCCATGATATCCTCTGACGACTCCTCTACATTCATCCCTGTACCCGCAGCTAGAAGGGGAGTTGTTAAGGGTAGTCCAGCTGCGTCTCTCACTTGGTAAGTCAAACGCATTGGGATTATTCCTCTTATGCGACGTTCTTCCATGCTTCCAGTTACTACAAACCTCTCTAAACTGTCTCCTTGGCCACGACTAATATGCCTAAAGAATTTAAAGACTCGTCGAAGGCACATTGTCGGCAATCTGTAGATGATTATCAGTCCTTCGACAATGGAGGTATAGCGATGGTCGGGGTCACCAATATAGCAATGGTCGTTATCTATGTATCATGTATCCTATTAGGATGTGCTGATGATGTTGATATCGACATCGCTATCTTCGTTTTAGTTGAATTCGGCGTTCCTTTTTGTTCAGGGTCATCAATGTAGCGAGTTGCTTATGTTGATATGTCGTGATGATCTTGATTTGTATTCAAATAAATATAGACTCAGGAATGCGGATAAAAAATGAAAGTGAACAGCGGGCAAATAAATTATAAGTCTTGACAGTTGAATGAATGACAATACTAATATGTTTATTTCTCGGCGCGCGGGTAATTTATACAAATGAGTGAGCCAGTTCGCGCTACATATTCTGTCTTACTCTAGCGCGTGAATTGGCGGTAGCTTATTTATTTGTATTTGGAGATGGCTAGACAAATCGCAGATACTATAAAATAGTAAACATTGTTGTTGTTCTTAGCGTGTAACAATCTATGAATACTTCATCGGTCATTGACCCTGTATGTTTACTATTTTAACAATAATTAATTTAATTTAATTATGTTTAACAATTCACTTATTTATTTTGACAATTATTTATTTATTTAGGTAGGTATGCTACAGAGGCATTAGTTCACCTTGCTGTCCATGGAATTCGTAACATTCTTCTCCACATTTCAAATACATCTTTTCTACGTCTCAATAGTCATTTAGCTCATTAAATTAATATTATGAAGACGAGAGACTTAAGATTAAGAGACTAAGCGCATTTTCGTCGTGATGGTGATAGTCCTAGTATTCCATATATTTTCCAGCTTTGACTCTTCCATAAAAAAATCTTATCACACAAATCACTAATGGGGCGATAATTACCGCACTCTATTTGGGACCCATTAAAAAATTATATTATACGACTCTTTTTTTTCGTGGTACAAACATGATTACGCTGATTTCGAAATAGAAATAAGTATTTTATTTACCCAAAAATAGGATGATATAGTTTACTTTTTCCACGACAATATTAACTTCTATCATTTAAATCGTTTCATGAACTTTTAAAATATTTTAGCACTTGGTATTAACGACTTTAAAATAAACTTTAAAATCTTCCCAAGGAATATTTTATTTCCCCTTTTCAACCTAACCTGATTTATTACAAACATCTACTCTCAATAAATCCCTTTGACCCTCCTGAAGTTAGTACATTATGTATGATAATATCAGCCTTCAGCAAATTTTCAGGGCGCCTCGCCCGCTCAAAAAACTGTAGACTCGAAGCCTTAATGAGATGTTTTTTTTTCTTCTTAAAACTAAAAAGAAAACTCAGGCGCTGAGAAACATTGCAAATTACCAAAGAAAAATAATCACTTTTCATTTAAGTCTCTCCTTAAGAACTAAGCAGATGGACGATGCTTTTAAACCTCTTTACTTATTAAATGACGAAATAATCATCATCACTAACATGTAATGTCCCTATTGGGGTACGCAAAGAGAACAGATCTTCACTTCATTCTATCCTGGCACATATATTTCGCTTCAATCACTTTACACACACCTCATCATACAAACTTACATATAATAAAGGTTTTTTTACTCTTTCATCATTCAGAACTTTTTTAGTATTTTAAACTTAAATTATTAAAATAAAATAGTTTAAAATTCTTATTAAAATAAAATAGTTTAACATAGTTTAAACTGTAAAGTGCTTAAAAACCACCCTTTTCGGGAGGTCTTATCAAAATTTATGATTATACATGAACACTACACACATACACTACACTCCACCTAAAGCCAAATGTGTTACAAACATATTTCGGAACGTCTACAAAGGTTGGGGTTTTCTTACTACGGTTGCTCTCTTAACAGTGCTATATAAATATTCTTACTCAAGCAACTCCATCTTAACAGCGCTATATAAATATTCTTACTCAAGCAACTCCATCTTAACAGTGCTATATAAATATTCTTACTCAAGCAACTCCATCTTAACAGTGCTATATAAATATTCTTACTCAAGCAACTCCATCTTAACAGTGCTATATAAATATTCTTACTCAAGCTACTCCATCTTAACAGTGCTATATAAATATTTTTACTCAAGCAACTCCAACTTAACAGTGCTATATAAATATTTTTACTCAAGCAACTCCAACTGAACAGTGCTATATAAATATTTTTACTCAAGCAACTCCAACTGAACAGTGCTATATAAATATTTTTACTCAAGCAACTCCAATTAGACTAAACATTTTGCGTCATTATTTGATCGTAATAATATTGATAGATATCCAAAAGTCAGACAATATTAGTTGTCTTTAGGCTGTTAGATAAATAAACTTGTTATTCTTTGTACTGTATAACACGTTTAGTCTCAAATCATCATCACCAGCCCAACAGCCCAGATACGGGTAGGTCTCGGCTGCCTGGAGGATCCTCTGCCACTTACTATATCAGTAGCATTCCTCGTCTCATTATTTATGTGCCCAGTGCGCAACAAACCTCTCCTTTTTTTTCAAGAATTAAATTTGACGCCGCGTATTTCGCACTTGGCGGGAGATTGGATTGACATTTTTCACGAAACGTGTTGTCGCGTCGACACTTCTCAACGTACTGACCTCGAACCGGTCTCGTTGTGGAGGGAAAAGGTCAGGCTACACGGAAATGTAGCCAACATGTCGAAAATAAAATCCATCCGGTCGTGAGAGCCTCAGTACACTTACTTTCTGGATACGCCTAGTACTTGAACCAGACAGTACCAAAATCTGCTAAGATATACAACAGTATTTTAGTGGCAACTTTGTTGTATGGAAGTGAAACGTGAGACGTGGAAAGGTATATGAAGATAGGAGCCGAATAAATGCTGTATAAATATGTGGAGTCTAGAAATAATACATGAGGTGACAATGTATGACAGAATACGGAATAAAGTAATTAGGAATGAATATGAACTTAAGGCTGGTGTGTTCAGTAAGATGGAGTAGAGTACTTTCAGATGGTTTTAGAATGTGGAACGAATGGACAAAGATGGTTTTAGAATGGGGAACGAATGAACAAAGAAAAACTGACAAAACACACACATTATACAAACATAAGTGAAAGGAGTGTGAGAGGACAACCAAGGAAATAATTGTCGGATCAAGTATATGATATTTTAAAAGAAGAAAACGTAGAACGTCAGTGAAATCTTAAGAGTTTTATGAAAAAGTATATAGGCGAAAAAAAGGTACTGAAAATGTCGAAAATCTTAAAAGTATGAAATTACATTTCAAATAATTCACATATTATCAATTTGTTTATCAACAAAAAAACCTTTAGACTAATAAAACAATAATTTAGAATTCATAGGAAAAAAGAATTCATAACAATATAAAAACCTTTAGACTATTGTAATAAAACAATAATTATGAATTCATAACTGTAAAAAAAACTTTAGACAAAAGATTAATTTATTAAAACAATAACTATGAATACATAACAATAAAACACCTTTAGACTAATAAAACGATAATAATGAATTCAGAACAATAAAAAACCTTTAGACTAATAAAACTATAATTATGAATTTCTAACAATAAAAAACCTTTAGACTAATAAAACAATAATTATGAATTCATAACAGTAAAAAAATCTTTAGACTAATAAAACAATGACCATGAATACATAACAATAAATTTAGACTAATAAAACTATAATTATGAATTTTTAACAATGAAAAACCTTTATACTCATAAAACAATAATATTATGAATTCATAACAATTAAAAACCTTTAGAGAAATACCCGTAAGACAATAATTATGAATTCAGAACAATAAAAAACCTTTTGACAAATAAAACAATAATTATGAATTCATAATAATAAAACCCTTTAGACTAATAAAACAATAATTATGAATTCATAACAATAAAATATCCTTTAGACTAATAAGAGGATAATTATGAATTAAGATCAATAAAAACCCTTTCGACAAATAAAACGATCGTTATGAATTCATACCAAAAAACCTCTTTAGATTAATAAAACGATAATTATGAATTTATTACAATAAATAACCTTTGGACTAATAGAACATTAATTATGAATTCATGACAATAAAAAACCTTTAGACTAATAAAAGAATAATTATGAATTCATTGCAATAAAAGAACTTATTAATACTAAAAATCTTTCGACTAGTAAAACAATATATTGAATAATTTGTCAACAAAGAAATGCATAACTCAAAATATCACTCGAATAATTCAATATCATGAAATATTAATCAAACAAGATAATCAAACATGAAAATATCAAATAAATCAATCAACAAACAGAAACTTCCATATAATTGTCCCATACAACATTACAAATTACCAACAAACCCAGTTGGTTTAGTTAACTTACGAAATTCCCTTCGAAAACGATCGTCCTTTTAACAACGAGACAGCTGAAACCAGGGGGAAGTTGGATGGAGTGTATCACAGCTGATATTCCTTAATGCTGAAATGGAGGGACCGAGGGAGAGTTTCGGGGTTGAAAGGGAGGTTCAGGGGGCTGAAAGAGACGGGTGAGTGGAGGTTGGAACACAGCCCGGATCGATAAGGCTGCTGTGAAGGGATAAAGTCACCGGCAAGTGGCATAGAGCTACACGAAAGATGGTGGTTAGAATTGGTAAAGATAATATGTAAATTGCGGTTGCTTGATAGTTCTTCTAGGGATCGTTTTGACATATCTTTGGGATTTTGGAAACGTATTTAATTTGTACATGGACATCCGTTTTCGGTATATTTGAAAGGATATACGTCATCCTAGTTTTGTAAAATCCTTTAGCTATATTTAAATGTTTCAATTTTGTTATCACTGTTATAGAGCAGTGATTACGGGCATGTTTTAATCGCAAAACGCTAAAGTGTAAACACTTTTAAAAAAATTAACACTTAAAATTTCTACTGATTACAAATAAAACAATAAATTCAAAATGGAAAATATTTTTTCAGAAATACAAAAAAAAACATTAATAATGGTTGAGAAGATGAAACAAAGAACCATACGCATTCTCAATTCCAAGTTCGGGTCTCGGATTATAAAAAAAAAAAAAAAAAAAAGGCCTGATATAGTTTTTTTATGTTTGTTTGTTTAAACAAAATTGTTTTTTTACATGTCTTTAGATAATTTAGTAAAGCGTTGTTTCTCGTTCATTACGGTCGCCTCAAGAATGCTTCCTGATAGCTCAACAGAAAATAAGAGCAATATCGCAAACAAGAGCGAAATATGGGTATCTATCATATAAGCTACTGAAAAACATAAATTCAGATGTAAAATGACCTAAAAGTAAAACTAGTCTGAAAGTGAATCCGCCAGAAATTGAATTTTGACTTTGAGGAGAGTTCGCTATCTAAAATGCGCTATTTAAATTGACTTTATTATTAAAATTATAATCGGCGAATTCACTTCCGTTCAATATTGCATTGTATTACACTTTCGTTGAATACATTACAACCTGGCGAGCTTTCTGCAAAGGGACAATTTATTCCAACCAACCAAAAGATGTTAAAGAGGTCTTAAGTAGTTTTCTTTTTATCCTTACACACAACTTATACATATTTATTTTGCAATATTTTTAATCTGTCAATAAACGTGGGCTCGTATAACGAGTTAGAGCGCCCTTGAGGAAGGTTTGCTTTCTAAACGGCGATTTATAAGTTGTTTCTTTTTATTATTATCATTATTATAAGTAAAAACCAGATTAAAATATTTAAAAAAATCTGGGATCCAACGGGAATCGAACCTGCAATCTCAGTCTAAACAAATTGGCCACGGAGGTCGTTAAATTGTTTTTATAAAAAAAAATTAACTCATGACTGTTTTTTCTAAAATATTTGAATTCTATTGAATATCGATTTGTTGTGAAAGAAAGCTCAGAAATAAAAGGCTTTATCAAAGCTCTCGTGTTGTTATTTAATACTGTTCTTATTTTTCATTCACGAGCCACACCTAATATTTTCAAAGCATACGTCATCAACATGTTTTTTATATATTTTTAAACTAATCTGTACTTATAATCCTTTCCAATTCGTTAATTTTGTTTGATATCAACCTTTACCTCTCCTCGCATTAAATCAAATATCGTATCGTATTTACGAGGATAAAATTTCATTTTTAATATATAACACCTAAATGGAATTATTAAACTTTTGACCTTTTGAAAGAGCTACCCTAGCAAAAACCATGAGCGATACGTACAATTTTAATGTATGGCCTTATAAAATATATTCCATTTCTCAGAATTATTTGGTTATTTGTTACCCTTATTTTCAAACTCCAGGGACACCGATTATATATTTAATTCTATTCATGTATTATATTTTATTATATCTGTTGATTTTTATGTTGAAAAATATACCAAATAATTTTTGCTTGTATTATATTATATTACACGTTCGTTGTATATAGTATAGTACTACCTGGCAGAATTTTTTTTGTTTTATAGTACGCCCTGTCAGGAGACTTTCGTTGTATATAGTATTTATTTATTTAACACTTTTATTGCAAATACAATCTGGCGGGTTTATTGCCAGGCGGCATTCTCTTCCAACCAACCAGACAAAAGTAAATGAATCAAGTTACGTGGTCGCATAAATCATTCAAATGACTATCCATCCCCACGAAATCCATAAATATATACGTGAGTACATGCCCACGAGCCCCACAAAGACGGACAGTCACCCGAACATTATTTTTCATATAAAGTGAGATATCATCAATCAAAAGGAAAGGAAAGGATGGTGGGAGAGAAAAGGAAAAGAAAAATCAGGAATGAAACACGTTATTTTACTGACTAGAAATTAAGAGGTTTTTCAGTCGCTTCTTAAAGCATGCCAAGGACGGAGCGAGTCTTATATTGGTGTGTAACTGATTCCAGAGTCTCACTGCATGGACAGTAAAGGACGACGTAAAGAAAGAGGAGCGGTGAACTGGAAAGGCCCATAAACAATATCTGTTTGAGCGTAGCGCTAATCCATGATTGGAAAGATGCTGAAAATTCTCGGCGAGATAAGAGAGGGCGGCGGGACAGTTAAACTATAGTACTACCTGGCAGAAAACTTTCGTTGTACATAGTACGACCTGTCAGGAAACTTTCGTTGTATATAGTACTACCTGGCAGAAAACTTTCGTTGTACATAGTACGACCTGTCAGGAAACTTTCGTTGTATATAATACTACCTGGCAGAAAACTTTCGTTGTGCATAGTACAACCTGTCAGGGGGCTTTCGTTGTACATATATAGTACTAGCTGGCGGAAAACTTTCGTTGAACATAGTAAAACCTCTCAGGAGCTTTCGTTGTATACCATATATAGTACAACTTGGCAGGCTCGTTAATATCTGGCAATCTTTTCTGATAACTACAAAAATTTTAATGAGGTGAAAACTAGAATGGAGTCTTTATTTTAAAAATCTGGGTTTGAACGAGAATCGAATCAGCACCCCGGGGCTAATAAACAGGTGTCTGAGCTTCAAGGTCATAAAGGTCGTCAGGAAGTTTGACGTAATTATTTATTTATTAATTAATTTGTTTAATTTAGGGCACAACAGTGTATTTTACAAACAAGTGCACATATGACAAGTTAGTATATATGGTACTTAAAATTATTGACAGAAATAAAAAAAAACCTTATCTTAAACTAACATATAGGTACAAAAAAGCAACAGTAATAATAAAAAGTAATTACAAAGTCATTGTATTAAATTATTTCATATTAATATGTATATTTAAATACAATATATGTATGTATATTTGAAAATATTACCAAATGTAATCAAGTAGACTTACATAAGTTAAGCTACGGTTTCCTAAGAAAGTGGGTTCCTTATATAGCGCACGTTACATGACGTGATGCTGGCGCGCCGCCAGACGGCAGAAATGAGAACCTACAACTGTCAGTTGGAAACTTTATTCCACATATTTTGTTTCAACTGGGCTTTCCTATAGTATTTGCTCTTCACATTATATATAAAGCGTTACTATTTCTTACAAAATCAATCAATATTTCGTCATTTTCGCTGGTCCAAATTAAATTACGTTTGCGTCGCATCCGCCTGGCGCGCCGCCAGACGGCAGAAATGAGAACCCACAACTGTCAGTTGGAAACTTTATTCCACATATTTTGTTTCAACTGGGCTTTCCTATAGTATTTGCTCTTCACATTATATAAAGCTTTACTATTTCTTACAAAATCAATCAATATTTCGTCATTTTCGCTTCGTCCAAATTACGTTTGCACTAATTTTTTATTGTAAAACGGTGTCCGCTACACGGGAAAAAATCGTTCCACGACTGTTTGCTCCGCTATCACGGCCATCATGCAAATGGCAGCATTGCTATTTGACATTACACTCACAACCAACGCTCTCTAGGAAACCATGCCATATGGTTTGCATAGACAATGTTTTATTATGTGCGCTACGACTACGCTACTAACGACACCACTTTCTTAGGAAACCAACGCTTTACGTAAGTCTCCTTGGTTACATTTGGTAATATTTTCAAATATACATACATATAATTTTACAGTGGTCAAGCACTTAAATTTGTTATTAGTGGAACAACGATTTTTTGAGAATTTTATGGATAAATCTTAAAATAAAAAAAACACATAGGCTCACTTTTAGCACAAGATACAAGTTGCAGATGTTGATGCAGAGTTGCTCAATTCCAGAGTTCAAGTATTGTCCTTATATTTTATTTATTTATTTATTATTACACATGACAAGAAATATACACAATTTGAGAAAAAACAACAGGTAATTTGATTTGGACATATAATTTTAATGGATCTGGGTTTGTTGTCTTTCATTTGTCATATCCCCAGTAAACTAGGCTTTTGCCTGTATCTCACTGAGGATATTTAGCATGAAAAAATAAATCGATACTTCTTTCCGATTTTTGATAACACAAAAAAACCCCGTTGCACGCTCTCATCAACCTGACAAACAGTGACACTCAACTACAACTGGAAACATCTTGCGAAACTCAACTCCTCATACATTATCACTCCAGAAAGACCAAAAATATTCATCCCACAATATACCGCACACAATCATAAGAATAAAAATCAAAACAAATTCAAAACAAAAAAAAAAGAAGAAAAAAAGAAAAACACACAGAAACACAAATACAAAAACATCCAAAATTAAAACAACAAGAAGAGACCCACACTCACGAGCTCACATAAATCCTTTCCACTCGTCATTCATCATCATTTATATGTTATGCTTATATTTAGTTATTTATATTAATAAAGGAAAGCATAAAGTTAGTAAATATTTCTTAATATTGTTGTGATATTCTGGTACTATATATTCTTATATTAATAATATCTAAATTGTTACAAAATTCATTTCCAAGTCATTATTTACGAATTATAGCAAAGTAAATTTTATAATAAGTGTAGCAATTTTCGGTATAAAAGAAATTGTTCTGTCCTGTGGATCTAGTAGGAATACGAAATTAAATTCTTACGAGTAAGTAAGGCGCATCGATCACTGAGTGAATGTTTTTTTCTATAGTAGTACTATGTCGGTTGTTTTTCTTCTGTCACAAAGTTTCAAGAGTTTTATTGCATTTAACAAGTAGGTATAATTTTTCTGTTCATATAGTATTCCTAGTTAAAAATAAATTAATCTTATAAATTTGTTATGTACTCGTTCTTAGGTTTGTTGCATGGGCGGTGTAATGAGGAGACCATGTTGATGAGTTGTAGTCAAGGCGGCTACGTACCAAGGGCAGTACTGAAGTTTTCACGTTTGAAAATCTGAAAAATGCTGGGCAGTTCTTAGTACAAATCCCAATTTCTTTTAACTCTCACGAGTGATTTTGTTCTTAAAATAAAAGTTTTTCATCAAATATATTATATTTCCTAGATCTCATATTGTATGGTATAATAAAAAAAATCGCTTCACTTGATATCGCTTAGTATAAACAAACGGAAGACGAACGACAAAGAAACCTTTGTAGATCTTCCGATATTTAGTGAATGTTTGTACTGTTCATAGAACATCATAAATCTTGAAAACCTTCTGAAAAGGTTGTTTTCAAGTGCGTCCTAAATCTGCACACACCACCCTTATTTTTAACACTTTGAGAGAGACAAATATCGAGCCAATTGAAATATGACAAGAGAAAAAGAACTTGAACACGTCATTCATATCTCTAACACTTAAAGATAGACCATACCACGCCACAGGACCAGCAACGTCAAAAACTCTATACGCCTTATTTGATCGATTTATAACAATCAATTTATTAGATGAAAAATATATTCCCTTATTTTGGAAGAAACTTGATAACCGTACGATATTCATTTTTTAACATTACAGAATATAACGAAACAACACGTCTTCTATCGGTTCTATTTGATATACTACTGAGGGTCGAGGTATCGAATTTTAAATGTAACATCGCGACCATGCACGGGCGTGTCCAATGTGATATGTATCCATGTATGTACACTCTAACTTGTTCAAGTCGAAAAATTTTGGACCCTTATGATTTTAATTATTTGTTAAGTTTTTTAAATTAAGTGTCTCCTCAGGGCATGAAAGCAGTGGACATTTATTATTTTGCCCTTGGCCCTCATATGCAGTGCGTTTTCTCCAACCAAGTCACTGCGTCTCTTGTTAAGTTGTGTAACTTCTACACACCTACAGAGAACACATACAGCGGACAGCTGTGTACGATGTGGTCCATGGTCTAAATTTCTTCAAACTCACAGAAAGGTGACTCCGCTAGGCCCCACTTGTGTATATAACATGCAGTGCGGTCCCCTCCGCATCTAATCATATTTTAAATACACCACTCTTTCCGAGGTAGAGAAAATCTATGCAACCCTACCATCGGGTCACCCCCAAGACCTATATTTTTTACTTCACACTTCGTCCAACGGGACCGCCATTTATCGACATTCGACCTGTTATATATTTGTTCCAAAGTTTTCCAGATTGTATAACGGGACGTAAGACAGTTGTTAAAGCTAATATTTCCGAAACACTATAATATTTCAGCAAGTCAAACAGGATTGCATCGATTCATAGAAAAATCTTAATGAAGATAAAACATTATTATTCTTCTTCTTTCCGGTGTCATGTCAGGTCCTCCCAACATTTAATATCACTTGAGAGTAGGCATATTAGTCCCCGGCAGCCCGAAAAAGATCCCGAACGCCCCTTATACCAGTCATATTACGTATATTTCGGAGCTAGGAGATTTGCCTCCTGCTAACACCTCTTCGGCCTTTAATTTTGCCTTGGATGATCAGGTGCAGTAATTTGTATTTTGCTCCTCTCTAAGTACATGACCCAAGTAGGACACCTTTCGAATTTTAATATTAGTCAGCAACTCTCTATCAACTTTGATTCTTTGAACAACCCTTGTGTTTCTGACCATATTCGTCCAGGGTATCCGTAGCATTCTCCGGTGCATCCACAAATTTCGAATGCTTCCAGTCGGTTCATACTACCAACTTTGAGGGTCCATGATTCCACTCCATGCAATAACACTGACCAAACGTAACATTTGACTAACCGTTGTCAAAGTTTCAAGTTTAGATTATCATCGCAGAATACACTTCTCATTTTATTAGAAGCCGCACGAGACGATTCAATTCTGGACTTGACTTCGTGTAAACATTATTAAAAATCCTTAAATGTAAATAAACAACAGTAAAAAAATTAATTCAAGAATCAAGAATTGTAAAATAACCGAGAAATGTTCAAAATGCTTTCAAGGAAATATCCTTTTCGCTATGTCTCTAAAACCAGGCAGATAATAACATAATTCAAGTTGATATCCTGAATCGTTTGATGTCGTTTTATCTTTTTCCTTTCATCGCATTTAATTAGCTATCACCGTTACAATTATGAATTTTGTTTTTGACTTTGTTTCACTCGCCTCGAATAATAATTTGAGTGGAAATTTCAACCTTTGGCATTTTCAACTTGCGTCTCTCTCCCTTCTTAATTCTAACCCCTCAGCAAAAACCATTCAGATTTTATTCACGTCACCTTGGGTAAAGTTGAATAAATAAATTGCAGATACCGGAATAATTTGCGAAATTGTACCAGAATCTCATTCGTTCCCCGTTGCGAATCTTTCGATTTAAGGGGAGAAAAAATAAGATACAAAAAGTAGATTGCTAACAGAAATATTTCTATATGTGTGAACACTGGAGAAACAGCAGGTGTTTTTCTTAATATAAAGATTTTCTTTTACTCTTTTTTTAGAATGACTGTTCCCTTTTTTTGTTTAGTAAAAATAATAATATTCAAATATATTGACAGCAGAAACGAAGCAATAACACCACAAAAAATATGATATGTATCATATACGAGTATCTCGTCCGGAAAGAAGTTTTATATTGTAATTTATTTTTATCAAACACTGTTTATTCTACTTTTTTTTGTGACGGTATAACCCTACCGGTTTCAAGGCTTTCACCTCATCTTCAGGGGAGCACAAACAAGACTAAATGCTGTTCGAACTGGTACCGATATACACGCTTCAACGGTTGGGGGCTGAGGGGTGAGGGAGGCATTGGACGATTTCGGCCAAGAGCGGAGAGATTTTTGGGATATAACTGTTCAACAGATGTTCGGACCGATGTACTGACATAGAAATTTCTAGGGCCTCTAATCTGTCCAATTTATTTCCGTTACTACTGATATGTAAGAATTTGGCATCATCGATAGAAAAAAGTATGGTATTTCTCAGATAGATGTCATGAAAACCAAATTCCAGTTGCTCTATTCTAAACGTGTATTTAAGGCAATAACTCATTTTTGTCGGTCATTGTTTACCTAATTGCTTAAGTGTTTTTGGCGGCATTTTGAAGAAAGAATTTATTGTTTTGTGCTCTTTGTTTTTTTTTTTATAATAGGCATACCATCCAAACTAGGATGGTTTGCGCCACCAAATTAAAATCACGATGCAATTATATGAGTCAATATAGTAAAACTAATTTAAAAAAGTGCAAATTCTAGACAATTTAAATTTTCAACTGATTAAGGTTAAAAAAATAACAACAATCGATATCTAGTCATAGAAGTGGAAAAGTTTTTCGGAGTAAGAAGAAACGCAACATTTATTGAACGCGGTAAATATTATATATGTTGTTTAGTAAATTAAATCTGACACACAAAGAACAACAAAAAAATATATGGTATATAATTTCATCATCCAAACCACACTCGTGTCAGGACTCTCCACAATAGAAATTCTGTAAAGGGGACTAACAAGTGGCAGACACTTCCATCTTGTTCATTTTTATTATATCAAACCAAGGCTTCAAAGGGACAGATTGTTGGATTGTTTTATATCCGGAGCCTTTATTTACACCAGTTATATCGCAATCCAACGCCCATCGGTGCCATGTATCATGTTTTATTTTATTTAAAAGATCAGTTACTGGCTATGAAAATCAGATAGGGGACATACAGCAGAGCATGCTTTCAGCTGTGAAAATCAAATAGGGGACATACTCGTACAGCAGAGCATGCCAAAGAATCAACATTAGTAGTGATATTAACATGTGAAGGAACCCAAGCAAGAGAAAAATATATATTTAATGACATAAATTGGAATCACTTGACTTTAATTAAGCAAATATGCTTTTTAAATATTGTACGATAAAATGTGACACATGCCAAAAAAAAAAAATAATACAATGTATGGCGACGACGCAGTTAACGATTTTGTGTCAAATGTTGTTAAAAATTCCGTATTAGTGATACGGAACTAGAAAGTCAATCGAAGCGATAATCATCGCTGATGACCATAAAATCAAGGCTTTGATCACGAATTCTACGACACTAGAGATTGCTGGGATACCGAAAATAACAAAAACCCAAAACATTAATGATGGTGCCACATGAATCACGAGAAGTAATTGAAATCAGACGATGCCATCAAAATGACTAGACTAGTCTTATACGACCCACCTCAAATAGGTTTTTCTCTAGTGTATAGAAGAAATTGTTTATTGGCCTTCTCAGTTCATCGGTCTTCTTTTTTTCACGCCGTTCTTTACCGTCCATACAGAAGGACTCCGGAGCCAAAAAAATGTATTCGTATTTATTTATTTATTTTAAATACAATCTGGTGGGTTTATTGTCAGGTGGCTATCTCTTCCAACCAACCAAACAAAAGTAAATAAAGCAAGTTACATGATCGCAAAAATAGTTAGAAGATTATTCATATTTATGCAATTAATAGACATATCATCAATTAAAGAAAAAGGAAGGAATGGTGGAAACGAAAGAAAAATAAGGAATAAAACACTTTATGTTACTGACTTTAAATTAAGAGTTTTTATACTGTGGCTATAAACAAATAAATAGAAACTATACAAAAAAAAAACAAAAGTTGATCATTTATATGTTTAGATTAATTCCGAATCTAATGGTCTCATACACAATCTTCCTATCCATCAACTTGTTATTTTTATATTTTTAATCAGTCAAAAATCTGTTTCAATATTAATGCAAAATTCATGACAATATCTTCCAACTAACCAGAAAGGTGTTAAAGAGGTCATAAGTGAAAACCAGACTAGAATCCTTTTTTAAAAAAATCCGGTGTTCCAACGGGAATCGAGCCCGCTACCTCGGGGCTAGGAGACTAGGTCACGGAAGATGTCTTTATAAGGTGTATGGATGTGAAAGAGACGAAATGTGTGTGCTAGCTATCTAAACAACGCTATATACTTGGTATTATTATTATTTTGTAATTTATTTTAATGAAACACTGTTTATTCCACTTTTTTGTGACGGTATAACCCTACCGGTTTCAAGGCTTTCATCTCATCTTCAGGGGAGCACAAACAAGACTTGTTTGTGCTCCCCTGAAGATGAGGTGAAAGCCTTGAAACCGGTAGGGTTATACCGTCACAAAAAAGTGGAATAAACAGTGTTTGATAAAAATAAATTACAATGTCTTTAAACCTCCACAACGTTAATGCCTTAACTATAAATAACATATTATTATTATTATATTAAAGTGGGCGAATAGTTGCTGTAGAAATGCGTGCACTTTTAATAAGTCGTAATAAGTTGACAATGTATGACAGAATATGGAATGAAATGATAAGGGATGAATGGGAACTTAAAGCTGATGTATGTATATTTAATAATATTAAGGACACTCTGAGATGGGTTGGGCATGTAGAACGAATGAATGAAGAAAAACTAACAAAACAAATATACAGTGCAAATTTGACCGAAAGACGTGCTCAAGAAAGACTAAAGAATACATAGTTAGATCCACTGAATAATAATTTTGAATGAAGGAAAGTTAAAGAAATTGTAGTTTTATGGATGTAGACGAGACGAAAGATTTACGTCGAGATTGGAAAGTCTGCCACTCTGTTCTCTCTGCCTACACTTGCAGAGAAATGTGATCATGTTATGTATAAATTTGATCTGACGTTTTATTAATATTAAAATATTTATACGTATTTATACGTGTTAATTAAATTAAAAACACTTCTTTGAGTGTATCCATAAGAAATGAGATCCATTTCGTTGAATGGCGACAAGAAAGATAGGTTTTCCCGAATTAATCCATGTTCTCGGAGGTCCCGAGGAAGAGAATTACTAGCAACACCCCACTTTGTGAGATGGCTCTCGAGGGACCTGTATCGTAAAATGGTCAAAGCGCCGCCGCCTTTCGTGATTACTGCCACTCTATCTACAGTGCTCCCATCACCGTAGGTCAGAAAGAAGTCATTTTTTTGGACCTTTCATCTTATTTCCTCTAATATTTTTGTTTTCATAAAATTTAGCTTTAATTGTATTGTTTTCATACATATATAACATCACGTTGTTTCCCTGTCGGGGGCAGGCAAAAAAGACAGAGTGCTAGATTTTCATATCTCAACATACATCGTTCGCCTCTTCTACATCCATACACGTTCTCATACAAATCCTACAATTTCTCTGACTTTTTATTTACATTTTATTCTATACGTCCAAGTTTCACTCCCACACATCTAAAACGATCTTGGTGACCTAGTTGGGAATATCTCTGTCTTTAAACCTGAGAGTTTCGGGTTCGCACATACATACATGAATTATTCAAAGTGCACGAACTTCTACAACAATTATTCGGCCACTTTAATATAATAATAATAAAAATACCATTTATATAGCGCTGTTTACATAGCTAAGGTATTATTATTGATAAATTTTAAAAATACTAATTAATATATATATATAAGTTGAGTGTAAGTAAAGAAAGTAGTGTATGTGACTACTGGATTAGGTACTCCCCGCATCTATATATGTTCAGAAAAACATATTTGGTAAGAAAACCGCCGAAAACTCAGCAAGAAAAGACGAACTACAAAAGAAACATTTATAGATCTTCCAATATGTTAAAGTATTTTTCCCCTTCGAATATTTATTCACTTTCTTTATAAATATTTCCCCATATTACGTATTTTTAGATTACGTAATTTATTTGATTTTTTTATTTATCACAGCTGATTTTTATATAAATATAAAGTCATTTTCAATATTGAAAATGAGTTTCGAGATTTTTTTCTCTCCTCACAACCTCTAATAAATTATCAATGTTAAAATGTTAGGATTCCTAACTCGACCCCTGATAGAAATGTCGAACAAAATATTATAATATTACATATAAATATTATTCTTATGATTCAATTAAAAACTGTATATTTTTTACGTACATATTATCACGCCGTGTCCCTTGCGGGGTAGGCAAAGAGAACAGATCTCTAAACTTTTCTACCCAAGCATACAACTTTCACCTACTCCACATACTTTCATTTCGTTACGCATAATCTTCTATAATTCATTTTTTTTTTAAATCTGGACCATTTTATCAAGCCACATTTTCCTCTGTTTAACTCTTCTACCCACGCCTTGCTCTTCTGACCGGTATATATTTTTTTATTTGTATAAAATGCCTAAAAACCATGCATAAAAATATTTAGGCGTGTTATATTTTTATTTGTATAAAAAGCCTAACAACCATGCATAAAAATATTTTGGCGTGTTATATTTTTATTTGTATAAAAAGCCTAACAACCATGCATAAAAATATTTTGGCGTGTTATATTTTTATTTGTATAAAATGCCTAACAACCATGCATACAAATATTTTGACGTGATATATTTTTATTTATATAAAATGCCTAACAGCCATGCATTAAAATATTTTGGCGTATTATATTTTTGTTTGTATAAAATGCCTAACAACAATGCATAGAAATATTTTGACGTGTTATATTTTTATTTGTATAAAATGCCTAACAACCATACATAAAAATATTTTGACGTGTTATATTTTTATTTGTATAAAATGCCTAACAACCATGCATAAAAATATTTTAACGTGTTATATTTTTATCTGTATAAAATGCCTAACAACCATGCATAAAAATATTTTAACGTGTTATATTTTTATCTGTATAAAATGCCTAACAACCATGCATAAAAATATTTTGACGTGTTATATTTTTATTTGTATAAAATGCCTAACAACCATGCATTGAAATATTTTGACGTGTTATATTTTTATTTGTATAAAATGCCTAACAACCATGCATAAAAATATTTTGACGTGTTATATTTTTATTCGTATAAAATGCCTAACAACCATACATAAAAATATTTTTAAGTGTTGTATTTTTATTTGTATAAAATACCTAACAACCATGCATAAAAATAT
The DNA here is from genome assembly GCA_949825065.1 of Odontocerum albicorne. Classification (NCBI taxonomy): domain Eukaryota; kingdom Metazoa; phylum Arthropoda; class Insecta; order Trichoptera; family Odontoceridae; genus Odontocerum; species Odontocerum albicorne. The sequence continues at coordinate 6,554,621 of OX463859.1, read as the reverse complement.
TTTCACGTGTTATATTTTTATTTGCATAAAAGGCCTAACAACCATACATAAAAATATTTTGACGTGTTATATTTTTATTTGTATAAAATGCCTAACAACCATGCATTGAAATATTTTGACGTGTTATATTTTTATTTGTATAAAATGCCTAACAACCATACATAAAAATATTTTTAAGTGTTGTATATTTATTTATATAAAATACCTAACAACCATGCATAAAAATATTTTGACGTGTTATATGTTTATTTGTATAAAATGCCTAACAACAATGCATAAAAATATTTTGACGTGTTATATTTTTTCGTAATTTAAGGGACTCTCTAAACACGAGCATTTTGTTCTTAGGCTAAGACTCGTTTATTTTGTCTAAACAAATACGTAAAACACAACGCAGTTTCCTTCGCTAAAACAAAATAAAAAAAGAAAAAAAAAACTCAATCAATCCACGCTCCTACGTACTCGAAAAAAACTCATATAAATTCCGTTATACATGCCTTAAAATCCTCGAGTGATACTCAATTTTCTCAAAGAGAAAATATTTGGTACTTTATTGGCTGTAAGAAAATTTGGTTTCCTGGAATTTAAAACACGTCTCGAAGAATAAGATGAATTATCCTATATCATTCTACACAGTGGAAAAACTCTCTTGGAATATACCACAATGCCATGATATAGATGTACCTTCAAATAATCCATCAAGGAAACGTGAACTTGAGTATGAAAAAACCTCAATAGACTACTTTCAGCAGGTCATACACCTGTTCACGTTACGATCGCAAGTGTAAGTAACTAGCCTCCACCCAAAGACGATCCGTTCTCTCCCCGAAATAGACCTTCAAAGGCTAACAGATTTTCCCTTCTTCTTTTTCCTTATATTTATACATTTTTACCATTGTAATTTATTTTTATCAAACACTGTTTATTCCACTTTTTTGTAACGGTATAACCCTACCGGTTTCAAAGCTTTCACCTCATCTTCAGGGGAGAGGGTTATACAGTTACAGAAAAGTGGAATAAACAGTGTTTGATAAAAATAAATTACAATGTCTTTAAACTTCCACAACGTTAATGCCTTAACTATAAACAACATTTTTATCATTGTTTATGTATCTGGTATTTATTTGAAAGTCACCGTTTCCTCCCCTATATATTTTGTATTTTATTCATCTTCATCCCACCCCTAAAATTATTCATCTATAGATCCCTTATGTGACGATCTATAATTCTATGTATTAGGCTTAAAATATCAGCTTTCATGTGAGTCAACAAACTTTTCGTTGTTCAAAACCTAAAAAACTTACCAATCGGTGGAAGGGGTGAGCCTGTTATTCACCACAAAGACGACCTACGTCACTAACTATGTAATCTATTTGTCTCCAAACATAATACTGGTACTCGATTTTTTTTTAAATTTCAGTCTACTTTTCGCTAAAGGCCTATTTAACATCTATCTGGTTTGTTGAAAGAGATTGCCATATGGTAATAAGTCCTCCAGGTTATACTGTTAAAGAGCATGGCAATGCGATAACGCACTGAACTTCCATGCGGAAGGTCGCCAGTTCGAACCCCGCGCTGTTGTTACTCACCTCGAATGACATAACCATTTTCCGGTTAGTATTGGGGGATGCCTATGACTTCGAGCATTCTTTCAAAAAAGGGGGAAAAAAGGCAAAACATGCCGGTGTGCTCCGATCGTCTCCCTTCGGTGTGCAATCGGATCCAGTACAGGTGTGCAATGGCCCACCTACTTAAAAAAGCAAACTCTACAGCACAGCTTCGATATCCAACTGAATTGACGATGGAATAGAGAGGAGATCTTGGACTACAAGGCTCGACAGCACCACCGATACATGAACTGTGTAATGCAATACAATCCAGTTTCTCATGTTGAATCAAACAAATACAGCTACCATGTTATTTGATGAGCGATATTTGATGTTTATTAAGCTTTCATGTTATTTGATGTTTATTTGATCATTTTTTTAATATCGACTGGGTATTTGCCTATTTTGCCTTTGCCAGTTGCCTTAATTTTAGAAATTTATCTTCAAGGATATATTTCTGATAAAATTCGTGTATTTTATTCCCTTCGAACATGGCTTTCACCTCAATGCTTGATTGCAAGTCTATAAGCTCCATTTGTAAATTTGAAGGTGCAGATTCGACCTTCACATCAAATGAGGTTAAGAAAATTGTGAAATTTTCCTCATGCTTTTGCATGTATGAAAATCTGTCGTCGAATGTTTTAATTAATTTTGTGACTTCATTAACATATTTTGTCTGGCGTCGGTAATAAATTCGGACACCCTGGTAATAAATTCGTCACTCACAAAATTAATAACATGTGAAAATTATTATAATTAACAAAATGCAAAATGTATAAAAACCTCGAAAGGGCCACACAAAAACTTAAATTGGGCCACATGTGGCCAGCGGGCCACGATTTGGACACCGCTGATCTAAGCAGATTTTGATACTGTCCGGTTCGAGAAGAAATAATATTATTAAAAAATCGAATATATTATGGCGACTCTTAATAACGATGGGTACACTGAAAACCATCGATTTAGCTATTTCGATAAGGCTTTAGATATAAAAAAAACGTTTTAAACTCTAACAAGTTAATCCGAAGGAACAAATAAATTTATTTAATCCCAAAAACAGTTTGATTCTTAAAGTTAAATCCTTAATTCAAAGAAAAAAAACGTCCATACACATTAGGACCCAGTCTAATGTGTATAATATATTATATGAAATGAATAATTCAGTACGTGAGTGGACAGCGATATAAGCCACTCACTTACGTAATCCAGCAACAAACGAAATAATGTTATGGTTCAGTCTGTACGGCGACCTAGATTCCGAGACTCGCTGTCGCCTCCCGGAGTCTTGGCTCCGGCAGCATAGCCTCCACCCGCCACCCTACACCCTGCGACACAACCCCTGCCCAGTCTCAACGTAACGATTGCACCAATTCATTCTTCTTAGAATGTTGTTTGCGTGGGTATAGTCTCATTCGACAGACAAAGTTAAATGTATTTTTCTCGACATCACATATTTACTCTTAAGTTTTGTACGTACACATAAATATAACATTACAAATTTAAGATTCTTAATTACAATTTGCTGCAGCAAGAGAAACATAAACGCAGAGAGGAGAGAGCTTTCTTTTCCTCTCTTCCACATCCAAACACATTCTCATACAGCTCCTACGATTTCCCTATTTTTAATTTTTTTTCCATAATATCGTACGAGTATCCATCTAACTATTATTTCCTTGGTCTTCATCTACTAAACCTTCCACTCACGTTTGCACTGTATATATATTTTTTGATAATCTTTCTTCATTCAATCGTTCCACTTGTCTAAACCATCTCATCTTATTTAACACATCAAGCCTTAAGTCACACTCATCTTTAATCATTTTATTCCGTGTTCTATCATACATTGTCACCCCATAAATTATTCTACGTGCTCGCATTTATTCGGCTCTTTTTTTTACGTTTCACTCCCATGCATCAAAGTTGATATTAAAATACTATTATGAACTATCAACTCGATAGATTTTAATACTGTCCGGTTCGAGTATATATGTTTAAATGCCCCATTGACATTGTTTCTAATTGTTACACGACATTCGATATCCCTCGTTTCTCTTTAGTAACATGAAATAATTAAATAAATTAATCAATTATTAGTTTTTAAATCAAACGAATTTATAAAACTTTTAAAAATAAAAATAAATAGCTATTATTATTCAGATTATTTTTGTTGTTGACAATAGTCCTTTATATATGTATTTTTAAACCGTATTCTTCAGTGGCTTATCATAAATTGTTAACTTGCAATAATTCTAAATAATTAATTCTAGTTAATAATCTGTCGCTTAGCTGTTTTACGTGGCGCTATTTTAGTGTTACTTAATAAAGCTATTATATTTAGTAATTAATTCGATGTTCCTTTTAATTCTTCCATCACCTGTGAAAATACAACCCAAATAGCAGAACTCCTCAACTTGGTCCAGTCTTCCATTATTCATCCATATATCGCATTTAATTTTCCTTTCACACTGTTCTATCACCATTACTTTGGATTTTACAGCATTCATTCTAGATCTTTCTATTCCCATCTCTCATACTATTTACTTATCAACCTGCAATTTATTTTCACTATCCGCCAACATCACCATGTCATCCGCATGCGTTCCCATTCGACATTTGCATGCTACCAATTGACCTCTGTAGATCCTCCACACGTGAATCTTAATACATATTAAACAACAGTTATTATTTTGTGAATTACAGAAACACATAAATTCAATTACAATATGGCTTAAGAGTAAAACTTGTCCTGAAGTGACAGGAATCAAACCTAAAACGCCCACTTTATTAACACGAATTCTAACCGTTAGACCTTAAAATATTAATATATATTACTTGTGCTCCCCTGATGATGAGGTGAAAACCTTGAAACCGGTAGGGTAATAAAACTTTACAAAGAATAAATATGACCAAAGTCATAGGTATCCTTATACCCTTGAACACTAGGCGTAAAAAGTGCCTGTGTCGTTCGAGGGGAGTAGCACAGTGCGGGGCTAGAACCGACGACCTTCCGCACGGAAGTTCAGTGCGTTACCGCGCGGCCATGTACCTCATATTAAATTATCAAAATCATGTAATTTTCTATAAGGGAAGATAGAGGGAACAGATCTCTGCTTCAATATTTCCTGAAACAAATTTTTCAGTTCTGTAAATTCAATATAACTTGTTTTGTATACTTCTGTATTATAAAGGTTTCTCAATCTTCTCTCTTTCAGAATTTGATTAATTTAGTAGTACCTCTGAATATTTTTCTAGGACTTCCCTAACTTTTAGTACCTTCTATACCAGTGTTTTTCACACTTTTTACACTTACGGACCGGTGAAAAGAGGAGAAATGTTTCGCAAACCACTAAAGAAGAAATAAAATCATTATTTAAATTATTATTTTGTGTACAAGTCGATAAGTGAGTAGACCCAATGCATGTACAATTATGCGTACGAGTACATTATACATAAAGGATCTTTCAAATTGAGTGGTCTTTTTAATTCATTTTCATATTTTCATATTTACCACATATTCAATGAAAAAACGATTAATGTAAGAATTTGTCGGCTCTCATGGTTCAGTGGTTAACCCTTCCTTCCCTATTATGTGTAACTAGTACAAATTGCTTCTAAAAACTTGAATAACCTCTATAAATATAATAAATACTGGGTTCAGATTATAGGTATTCCTCCGTAATACATTTACGCATTGAATTAAAAAACAATACTAATAATAATTAACACTTATCGGCCACATCAGAGATATTTTGTGAAAATCGGGAATAAATTCACCAATACAATCAAACGTGTGCCAGTGTGTGACGTAGGTATATTCATTCTAAAAAGTCTCACTCTCACTATACTTCGGCATATGGGAACGCATTAATAGAATCTCAGTTCGCTCGCTTCAATAGAATCTCAGTTCGTAGCTTTTGGACATCCATTTGAGGTGGTCTCTTCGCCCGTTTTGTGAACGTCGGCCGAATTCTTTTCATGTGTTCAGCAATTAAATTTCAATTATTATCACTTTTGACTTCAAATTTAATTAATTTAAGCGAATGGCTATGAATATTCTTATTTTTCCAATTTTAAATCGCTCATTTTTATATGTGCATTGAATATACAGCACCGAAACGCGTGGATTTTTTTTTAAGCACAGGGAGGAAAAGGTCTGGCTCGGCCCGGGTTCTATTCTCGGTGGGGTCACATTTTTTTCCACTGTGATTCCAGATTGGTAAAATCGAGCGTCATGTATCTAAAATATCTTTTGGTGGTACTTTGTAGCAAGCAGCCTGTTAGCAAGTCGAGGGTATAGTTAACACAGTGGTCTTGGGGTGATAGTACTTAATATATGCCTATTAGTTAAAAAAAACTCTTGGGGTGATAGTGCCTAATATATGCCTATTAGTTAAAAAAAAAACTTTATCCAATACCGGTATTGGCACACGGTTATAAAAAGTTGGCGCACTCTGATCTAGGCGTACAATATGTTAAACGGCAATTGCATTTTTTTTTTTTACCTGGCGAGTTTATTGCCATATGGCAATCTGTTCAAATTATCATATATTATTATTTATTTTTACGTGGCACTCAATATTCCTTCTTACATCATAAGCGCAATCTTCTATCAATCAACTTTCTTTCATATTGTTATCATTGCTTATTCTATCATGTATTATTTTTCTCCACATTCTATCTATTTAACACTTAATTAATTCTAACACGATATGGCGGGCTTATTACCAGTTAGCAATCCCTTTCTACCAATCAGACAAATTTAAATAAAGGAAGTTACATGATTGCAAAAATATTCAAATGATTATTTATTATATTCACCTTTATAAATTATTTGAACAATATACGTAGTAAAAATAAAAATGAGCTATCGTCAATCAAAGGAAAAGGAAGAGATGGTGGAAAGGAAAGAAAAATTAATGATTTGAAATTAAGAGCTTTTTCAGTAGATTTTTTCATGCATGAAATATGCCAATGACTTTTATAACTGGTTCCAGAGTTTTATTGCATGAGGTGCATGGCCGCGTGGTAATAGACAGAACTTCCGTGTGGAAGGTTGCTAGTTTGAGCCCCGTGTTGTGATACTCTCCTTGAATGACACAGGCATTTTTTACGCCTAGTTTTGTGGGTATAAGGATAGATATGACTTCTGTCATATTTATTCTTTCAAAAAAGGGAAAACAAGCCGGTGTACTCCGATCGTCTCACTTCGGTTTGCCACTGGATCCAGTACAGTGGTGTGGCTGGTGAGTTTGCTGGTGTGCAACGGTATACTCATTCAATAAAAATCAACGGCACAGCTTCGCTTTACAACTGACTTTACGTTAGAATAGCGAGGGAATATTCGACTACGATGTCCAGCAACGACGACGAATGGCATGGACAGTATAGGACGACGTAAAAAAGAATTACGATGAACTGGGAAAGCCAATAAACAATCTCTGTTTCAGCGTTCATGATCGAAAAAACGCTGAATATTTTCAGCGAACCAAGAAGGGGCGACGGGAATGTTGAGAATATTATACAACAGTGACAGTATGTAAATTTTGCGTATATTTCTCACATTCAGCTTTTTCTAGTATGTAGTGTTGTGATCGTACTTTCTTAGATTAAAATATATCTTAGATAAACATTTTGAAGACGCTGTCATAGCATTTAACGCAACGCTCAACGTTTAAGTTTTAAGTAAAAGTCATAAAATTATACCGAAACTTTTGAAACAGGTATTATTTGCGATCAGTTCTAAGGTACGTCTCTGTTTCCCTCTGACCCTTGAAGGGTACGAATGGGGTTGGTATCGAATTAAACGCTTGGTAATCTGAGATGTTTGTTGAAAAAGATCTGGAGAAACATATAAACATGGGGGATCTTGTGTCAAGTGGAAAGATCATGTTCATTGGAATCCAACTATTACATCATATTACTCCTGAGACTAAAGCATGGATGAGAAACTTGAGCTTCTAACAATGACAGAGAAACCATAGAAGAGAGGAAGTATAACGATCACAAAATGGAACCAACTATGACTATTTCTTTATCATTTCATAGCGCAAATATTTGGACCCTTGGCATTGTTTTCATTTTAAAATAACACCGAAATAGCGTACACAGAGATAAATAGTGCTTAATTTTTAAGATACATTGAGATAAAATGAGCTTCATTTTTTAAGATTTATTGAGATAAATAATACTTAATTTTTTAATTAACACTTCATAGTATAACATACTCGAGGGATTTTTGCCAGCTGACAAGTTTTCCATCCACCCAGATAAAAGTGAATAAAAGACATTTAAAGGGAGAAAAGTTATTCGGATTATTTCTTATTTGTACAAAATTATGAATAATATGAATAACTACAATAAAGTGAAATATCGTGAATCAGGTGAAAGGAGACGGTGAGCAAAATTATGAATAGTATAAATAACAACAATAAAGTGAAATATTGTGAATCTAATAAAAGGAGAGGATGACAAAGAGGAATAAAAATAGATAGTGAATCATGTAAGTAAGCATGACTTTATTTTTTTTATCGTAAATATTTATGGTATATATATTTCTCGATAAAGTAATATACGATTGGGCGGGAGATTGTATTGACATTTTTCACGAAACATGTTGTCGCGTCGACACTTCTCAACGTACTGACCTCGAACCGGTCTCGTTGCGGGTTAAAGTTGATACCCCGCTTCACCACCTGCACTGCTAGTATAAATTTGAAAATTTTGCCTAATTTGTAACCAAATTCCCCTCAAAAACCGAAATATCTTCGTTCTTCATGAATAACGCCATTTTCAGCAGTATCGGGATTATAAAGAAAATTTATTCGATACACTTTTTCCCTTTTCTTCAATTAACAAGTCTTTTAATTTTCAGCTCGCTTAGGATATTCATTTTTAATTTTCTCTTTTTTCACTCTTTCCTTCATTTCTTTCAACCGGTTAAAGTTATAAATTGTACCTCTCAATGAAAAAAAAATCAAATACATATTCAAATTTGAGTCAAAAAATTAAAGAAAAAAATGTTTCATCTTAAGGGCATTTATATTATTTATTTTTTTTTCTTCAATATTTCCTGAAATTCTGACCCCTCCTGGGGCTTTTCCCCCAATTTTTCTGAGAAACTTTCCCATTTTCTTCTCGGTTTCTCTTTTGTTTCTTTTTTACTGTTGTATCTCACGACTGATTTTTGTCGTCAACGATTGAGTTTATATTCTTTTTGTTCTTTTATGACGTAGAAATTCGTAATAATAGATATTTCAAAAATAAAAGAAATTACAAAATATCGACGATAAAAAGAATTGTCAAAGTATATTTATATTTGAATAAAGATTTTATTTAATATGATAGAAAATCAAAGTAAACGAAAACAATTCAACGAGATGGAAGGGCGATGAGCAATTGTTGGTATCTTTTTGGATTCTATATAAATTCAGGATAAACTATTTACTTGTGAAAACTCCTTTTTGCTGAGCCTCGAAGTCCTCCCCTTCCATTCCAACGACAATATCAAGCAACTCTTCCACGTCAATCAAATGATCTTCTGTGAGAAAACAGACAGATCTAAATGCGCAAGCCCTCCCGCAAACGTCACATAATACCTTGATCAAAAAGTTTTAGGACCGACCACCGTGGGGCGCTGTCAGTCACCCGATTGGAATTCTTTTTTTTTATTAAGTTACCACATCTATCTAAGTAACCACATCTATCCCTTCAAACTTCAGCGTCATAGCTTTACATTTGTAAAAGCTACGCTGTACTGAGTACATCTACCTTTGTGCGTGTTTTCGATTTTTTACAAGTTTGAAAATGGCATCAACTGTGCATCAACGAGTTTGCATTAAATTTTGTGTGAAAAACGGATTTAACGGTCCGCAGACCTTGGAAATGTTGGAGAAGTATTTTTCGGTGGCACGAATGCTTCAGAAGTGGTCGTGAGTCGGTCGAGGATGACTGACGCAGTGGCAGTCAAAAACCGATGAAAACATCGATAAAATCAAAGAAATGTTGGCCGAAAACCGCAAATTGACCATCAGAGAGTTGGCAGAGGACTTGAACATCACTTATGGATCCGCTCAAGATATTTTGGTTAATGATTTGGGCCTCAGACGTATCGCTGCAAAACTGGTGCCGAAAGACCTCAATTTCATGCAAAAAAAGGACCGCGTTGAAATGGCGAAAGACATGATTTCCATGAGTTTTTAATCAAAAAGAACACAAATACTATCCAGCAGCCTTCGAATTCACTTGATCTGGCTCCCTGCGACTTTTTCCTGTTCAACCGACTTAAAAAGCGCTTCGCGGAACGCGTTACAGCACCCGAGAGGATGTCATGAAAAAATCGAAGACGGCTCTGATGGACATACCGAAAATTGAGTACCAGCGGTGTTTCGAGGATTGGATCAAGCGCTGGTGTAAGTGCGTTGCAGACGATGGGGAGTACTTTGAAGGGGACCATATGGATTTTGATGAATAAACTTGTATTTTCGATTTTATGAATAAAGCCCTAAAACTTTTTGATTAAGGTAGTATATATAGATCCTGATGAGTCGTCTGGTAATGCTGACGAATGATGACTGTTTCTTACACATCTAGTTGTTGAGACGCCGTCAGCCTGAGAACAGAAGGTTCTCCACTTTCCAGGACTCTGAGTCACTTGCTACCAGTCGTTAGGTGTCCCGCACAAAGTCAACGATTCTCGCAGACTGTTCTTATAGCGCTTTCTCTACCTGCCAGCCCTTCGCTTGTCCATTACTTCCTCGTTATGGGGATCCTATGGTCACCCACGGTATTAAATTTCCAATCCACTTTAACTCTACCTCAACTCTACCTCTACCTAACATTTGTGAAAAATTAAAATTGCATAATATACATCTGTACTGTAAACGAAAAATTCCTACTTAAATACAGTATCCGGCGGTAAGCAATACACATGGCTTTGTAGAGCGTCGTCTTTGTCGCGCGATTCGCTAAGGCCTCGGCCACACAGGAAGGAGCCTCGCTTGATGCTTTGAGCTATGTTGCGAGTTAGGTGACATATCCTAGCGAACCAACGTACCGCATACTATCGCAGTGGCCACACTGCACGCTTCGCGCCACGTTGCATGACGATTAGTCATCGAGTGAATCTCCTAGCGAACAGACGCGTTGGTTAATTAACAAGATGGCGGAAGTTTTAATGACAGCTGTGTATAAAAGGGAGCCTTTGTGGAACTCATCGAGCAAATTATAGTAAAATGTACATGTAATAAAATCACTTTGGAAGAAGTTGCACAGAAAGTAAATAGAGATGGTAAGTTATAATGCAATTGGTTAATTTTGAGAGTGACATCGTGTGTTGACTCAACCGCTCCCAGCTGTCAAATTAATTTGTGTGTAGCACTTTGGTGTGGCCAGGCGTGAAGTCACCTAGTATATGAATCACGTAAAATCTAGCTTAGCACCTAACGCAGCATTTTGGTGTGGCCTCGACCTAACAGTCTATACGCGACGGCACACGTGTATGAATGACAAAGATGACCCTCTACAAAGCCGAAGTTAGCCGATTATGGCCGACAGTCTCTTTCTTAGCCCGATGTGTATTACTTACCGCCGGGTACTGTACATACAAATCACTACGTCGCATCCTTGGCGGAGAAGGTAGTGAGAACAGATCTCCAACTTTCACCTCGTCCACATTCCTTCATCTCGTCATGCACAATCTCCTTTAATTCAAACTTTTCACTTGAAATTCTTTCAAAATATGTTCTACTTAATCCAGCCATGTTTTTCTCAATCTCTCTTTTCCATACACCTTGTGATTCTTACTTATATCCTCGCTAGTAATTATTTCGTCATTCATTCTTTCCACATACCCAAACCATCTAAATGTTCCTTCTTTACTCTTATTAAAACTTATAATTAATCCATGCATTTGTTTCTACCTTCTTCCGTATATTGACACAACAAAAAAGAATAATTTATTTATTTATTGTCTCAAAACAGGCTTAGCCCAATTATATTGAAAAGTACAAGAAATGTTAACATTAAAAATAAAAATTAATTATATGATATAAAAAAATTCATATAATTTTTTTTTAAATGTACATGCATACATATATACACACCAACATACACACACCCATACACATATAGTATATTCAAAGTCACTTAAATACGTTGATGAGTGCTTTATAACGCGCTCAATCTTAGAAAAAAATTTACTTTTGCTTTTGGTAATGTGATGAAATATAATATATCAATATCCGCAGCAGTCCCGTTCAAAAGAGTTAAGGTCTTTCCAACAGGCAAAGATTTTAACGATGTTCAGTAATTTTAATTATTTTATCAACTTTAATATAAACCTCAATTCTAATAAATTGCAAAGTTATTTAGGTAAATATTGTACATTACATAAGGTTGTATTGGGGCAAATTTGTGAGCTGTCACAGGACTCATCCTAGAATTTCCGAACTATAGAAACAAATTTTTTTTTTGTCGTGAATTAAACAGCTTTACGTATCCAAAACAAGCTGGTTGGTTAAAAAAAATACTTCGTAGCAAGCAATAAGCTCACCAGATGTTATTATACATTTGTTTAATCCGTCGTTTGATTAATTGGTAGAACGCTTATTTTCCAGCCCGGCAATTTCGTAGTTGATTCTTGATGGAACCCAAAAAGTATCTATTTCATACTGTTATTTTTCCTACATACGGTCTTTATCAACTTGGTAAGGAAGAAGACATTACCACATGGCAATAAACACGCAATGGTTTATTGTATTTGACTGAAGTGTAAAAAAATGCATTAGATGTCCAAGAGCATCGCAAATAAAAAAATCAAATCGTTCGCCCCATTTCCCATTTTCTCCCCCATTCATCTGAAGAGCCCATACAAATAACGTAATTCCATACTCCCATACCCGCTCACGTGATTGCGCCATCCATTGACGAACACCACCACCTCTAGTGGAAATAATTAACGAACATGAGTGGGCACAAATTACCCCAATTAGTTCACCTCTTCTGAAAACATCACATCAATAATAACATGTTTATTTTGTAACGTTGCCTGGTCTCTGGACTGCAAAGGTCAACTTCTTATTGAAAAACAAAATTGCTGATCTTTTAAGACTCGCGGGATTCCATATGTTTACATATTATAGCTCGGACCCACAAATCAAAAACAAAAGTCATGATTATTGACCAAGCAAATCAGCTCCTAGAAACCTCCAGGATCTTGGGGGTGGTAAAGTGATTTGTCCAGAATTATGGAAGAAAATTGAAAGGGTAAATACACGATACAATTGCTTAATTGGTAAAGCGGTTATCTAGAGAGTGTGGGTTCATTTGCAGCCTGTTTCTTTTTTTTCATGTTTTTTTTAACAATCCCGATTCTGTTTATTATTCTCTCCTTTTCTACGTAATATATAAATAAATAAATATATATACATGTATATTATTAACATATAAACGAAACGCTTAAGAAATGATTAGCTCTACTAGGAAGTTTCTTGGGTTAAACCATTACTACTGAGGCAAAAACATTAAATGAATCGTTCCAAATCACCATAAATAATTTTCTAAGTGGAAACTCTGGTTTTCTCGAGGCTAAAAGGAATTCCTTTAAAACAGAAATTAACAACATTTTGTATTTTGTGTACTTTATTACATAATTTAACTCGAAAATATGAAAACGCTGGCTAAAAGCTGGGCTTAGATTGAACCCGCTTGCGTGAAAGCTTGTTTAAATTTAAACGGTTGACTTTTATAGTGGAAAATATTAGAAACTCAAAAATAAAAGATCAATTGTTTTGTATGTTGAATATTTGAAAAAAAAAACTGTAAATAGCACTAATTTTTAGGAAGTGTAGGCTTATCAAGTGTAAGTTTGAAACGTAATAAGTTCATCAAAAATTTTAATTACAATTGTGTCAATGAGAAATTGACAAAGGAGCACCATGCTGGTTTGAGGCGAAATCCGTCATTTTTTTAACCTCTTTGATTAATCGGGCATGATAATTATTTGCTTTTCCGGATATTTTAAGTTCAAGTGAGAAACGGTTGTCTGTATCGATGAACATGTTCCCATAAACAATTTGTTTTCGGGATAATCGAGTTTGCAGACATCATAAGCCAAACCACACGGTACAATACTCTGATAGACCTAATACAACTTAACTTTTTTTTATCTCTTTATTTAAGCTTTGTTCTAGAGCATAGTTTACTAAACTTTTTCGCCCCGCAGACCACTTGCCGATTTTTTTGTTTTCCGTAGACCCCCTGCCTGCCTAATGTTGAATTTTCCTAAACTTATTAACTTCAAATGTATTTTTGACAGCTGACACAGTGCTGTTCACCTTGATAAGGTTTTTTGTAGAGTGGAACATTGTAAAAAAAAAAGAAAAACACGTACAATTTTTATTCATACCTTTATTGAAAAGACACAAAATGCAAGTGAATATTTGGCTTTGAAACGAAACAAATCAAAACCTAGTAAAAATTTTACATAAAATGAATACACAAATAATACTGTTAATGAGAGGGATTGACCCGATGCTCTGATAGCAATGGTTCAATATTTGGCTTTAAATTATTGAGATATAGTCTTAAATATCCACGTTCAGTGATTTGCATTCGATTTCTATATATAAGCATTTTCTATGTCTAATATAAGTATTGTGTACACATTATCTGTGTTAGGTGTAATAAGACATTTACGGAACGCCTAAATATTGATGATGGTCTGCTTAAATGGGGTCCGCTCACGTGGACCCCCATTTACATCTCGTGCACCCCCATTTTCATTTATCGCTGACATAGATCCCCTGCAAGTCGAAATCAACCCTTGGGGGTCCATATAGACCACTTTGGGAATCTTTGTTTTAGAGCCTAGTATTACCAACCCACTGATAACCTTTAATCTTCCATCTATACAGAGTAGACGAACAAAAAGTGATCAATAACACATGGGAGCCTAAGGCTTTAAAGGCTGACATACTTGTTCGACCCACGCAAAAAAACTATTGAACAATGTACTGATGAACATGCAGAAACTGGTATTGTCCAATTCTGGGGTATTGAAGATACAAAGCCCAATATCGTCGGGAGTGACTTCGTCACTGAGGCGAGATACTGTACAGTACCTGGCGGTAAGTAATACACATCGGGCTTAAGAAAGAGACTGTCGGCCATAATCGGCTAACTTCGGCTTTGTATAGCGTCGTCTCTGTCATTCATACACGTGTTCCGTCACGATTTGTTAGTCGTTGTCAAGCATAAGCGTAGCGCATCGTGCGACAGAGACGATGCTCTACAAAGCTGAAGTTAGCCGATTATGGCCGACAGTATTTTTCTTAAGCCCGATGTGTATTTCTTACCGCCGGGTACTTTTTGTAAGTTATATTGTAATGTATTACACTTTCTTTGTATACAGTACAACCTGTTAGATTTATTGCATTGTGGAAATCTCTTCCAACCAACAAGAAACGTGTTAAACAGGCCTGAGATAAAATTCAGACTAGAACCTACCTTACCTCGTTCTCAATGCCGAGCGTCGTGGTCCTCTGCCATGTCTCGAATTCGGAGCACCACCTGTCTCCATCACTCTCGGTCCTGGGTATGTTGAATACAGCCATTAAAGATAATAATTTGAACTCCTTGATTTGATCCGTCCATCTCATAGGTCACCTTCCTCTTGTTCGTATTTTCGTCTTGCATTTTTTAAGCAACATACCCAAAGTAAGTAAGTAATACACATCGGGCTTAAGAAAGAGATTGTCAGTTTGTAGAGCGTCGTCTCTGTCATTCATACACGTGTTCCGTCGCGATTTGTTAGTCGCATCATGCGACAGAGACGACGCTCTACAAACCGACAGTCTCTTTCTTAAGCCCGGTGTGTATTATTTACCGCCGGGTAGTATACGTCAGAGTTCTATTTCTACATATTGTCGAACGTTTTTCGTCAATCTGCAATACTTGGATGATAGAAACGTTGTTGTGACATACGATCCATGAAATACGGAGCATCCGCCTTCAGCACCACATTTCGAAGACATCTATCATGTTTATTTCCTTCCCTCTCATCGTACATGTCCACTCCATGTAGTGCTATGGAGAATACTCTAATATTCTTGAATACTTAACTGCGCGGAATTTGGTTCTTCTGAGTATAAAAAACGTTTTATCGTATCACTATGTTAGAAATAATGTATGTCATAAATAAAATTTCAATCATATATGATACGTATTTCTTGCGATAAATACCAAGTTGGCGACTCCTGCGCCCAAATTATATTTGATGTAGGTTCTGTCTCTGGCAGGATTTGCAAAGGTCGCCAGAAGGTCTGAAGCTTAAGACCTCTGAATAGTTCATCTCTCCAATATAGAACGGCACTGCCTTAACGCGCTAGAGACTAATTTTAGCTCCTTCAAAGTTGGAAGTGACTCTTATTAGCAGCTTTATATAACACGTGGCAGATTGTGTTATTTAAGTGAACACGTCGTATTCAGCAGTCTTCTGATATAATTTAATCAAGTTTATTAAATTGTATCAACACACTGCAAAAGTTAATAATTGATACCCTCCCGGGAGTTTCGGGTTCGATTCCCGAAGGTGCCTTAACTCTTTCACGGCGGGGGACCACTTAACTGGCCCATACATAATACGTGCCGTCCTGGCCAGCGGCCATTTAAGTGGCCACTAACTTTGCGTGTCGATATCTCAGTCAAAATTAAATCTTCTTTAAAATTTTTAACCTGAATATAAGACAAAACGTGTCCTCTAGTGACATCTCTTTTAAAATCATCAAAACTTCAAGTACTTGATCCATAAGAAGGATTTAAACAGACCGATTCGAGGCCGTCGAAATTTAAAGCATTTTAAATATTAGCGCCACACGTTCGGGTGTGTTGAAGGTCATGTTTCTAATGACGATTTCTCCCGATCAATATGACGTATTTTGCGTCGATATTTTTTTTGTAAGTACGCGTATTGCGTATTGAATTAATTGCCTTTTTCATTGTTTATGGATTATTGTTTTCTTCGATTATTGCTTCTTATATTGTCGCACTTTATTTATAGCTTTGATTTGGATAATATTACGTGTGTATAGTGTCAGTTAAAAAATGCATCGGCGCACAGTTCCACAGTAATCAGATTCGGGATAATGGTGAGTCATATTTTTATGTAGATACAATATAAATTTATTGAGGTAAAACACCGCCGCCTGTGGGACACACGAAAGATACTCGAGCCATCGCCGTAAAAAAGTTAAGATAAATAAAAAAGGTTACTAGTCTTGTAACAATATTCACACTCCCCGAAAACGTGTACCAGTGTTGATGCCTCTATACGCACGGTTGCATTGCCAACGTCTACCATGATTGTCTGGGAGATCCAAACCTAACTAAGTGGTTCTTAATACGACAGCGTGGTTAATAGGATCGATGGTAATGTTGTCTTGCGGTCATGATCTTTAAGATATCCGCATCACCAATTTAGATATAGTGTAGGGTACCATATGAATTAATTTATGAGAATATAAAATTTCTTTGAAATATTTATTTATTTAACACTTCATTGCAAATACAATCTGGCGAACTTATTGCCAGGCGGTAATCTCTTCCAACTAATCAGGCAAAAGTAAATGAAGCAAGGTTACATTGTCGCAAAACATATTCAAAATATTATTATTCATATTTATGAACATATATATTACGTTAAAAAATCACTGGCATACATTATTATTTATTTCCACGTGGCACTCAATATTTCCTCTTACATCATAAGCGCAATCTTCTATCAATCCACGTTCTTTCAATTTCTTATCATTCCTTATTCAATAGTCTTGTTTGCGCTCCCCTGAAGATGAGGTGAAAGCCTTGAAACCGGTAGGGTTATACCGTCATAAAAAAGTGGAATAAACAGTGTTTGTTAAAAATAAATTACAAATCAATCACCTATTATTGTGTTACCAAATTTTATTTGTCTAACACTTTATTGTAAAACTGGCTTATTGCCAGACATCAATCTCTTCCAACCAACCAGAAAAATCAAATGAAGGAAGTTACAAAGTCGCAAAAATATACAAAAGGTTATTCATATTTATGAAATTTATAGACATATACGAGTATAATACATACTCGTATGTTATTAAAATAAAAGCGAGATATCACCAATCAAAGGAAATGGAAAGGATGGTGGAGAGGAAAGAAAAATCAGGAATGAAACACGTTATATTACTGACAAGAAATTAAGAGTTCTTTTCAGTAGCTTCTTAACCCTTTTAATCCCACGGGGTCGATCATCGGCCTCAAAGTTTTCACACAATTTTTTATGTTGAATAAAAAAAAAATTTTATAATGAAATATGAAAATTAATTATTACTTTATACTCTACAGATATGTCTCCAGAAAAAAAATTAGGTTTTAAAACTAAATATTAACTGAGATAAAAAATAAAATATAAACTACTGTTTTTTTTTTTGCCAAAATATGCTGGGATTTTTCGCACATTTTATGCCAAATACTCGTATGCTGAGATTAAAAAGGTCAAAGCATGCCAAGGATGGAGCGAGTATATTTTTTGGTTGTTTATACTCGTAGTTAAGGCATTAACGTTGTGGAGGTTTAAATACATTGTAATTTATTTTTATCAAACACTTTATTCCACTTTTTTGTAACGGTATAACCCTACCGGTTTCAAGGCTTTCACCTCATCTTCAGGGGAGCACAAACAAGACTTGTTTGTACTCCCCTGAAGATGAGGTGAAAGCCTTGAAACCGGTAGCATTATACCGTTACAAAAAAGTGGAATAAACAGTGTTTGATAAAAATAAATTACAATAAATTTTTTTTTGTATAATATTTCTGGTTAGTTGGAAAAAATTACCACATATAAATAAACCCATCTACGAGTAGTTGTAATGGATATAGATATAAAACAAAAGTGTGATAAAACAAATATCGAAGAGGAGGGGAACTTTAAAGAAAAATGCAAAAAAAAAATCAAAATTAAATGTATGGTTATTATTTTTAGTAACGTATTTAATAAGGCATTTAAACATTGATTAAATTAACCCCGTACTTACAAATTTACCAGACCAGTTCTCCAAATTAGAAGCCATGACCACAATAATTATGGAAGCATTAAAGAAGAACCTTTCTTTGGATAACTTTCCTATCTCCAGCGATTCCCCAATTCCTCTTAAATGCCCTCTAATTAAATATTTAACAGGTGTTTCCTTTCTTACAGCAATCAAGCGCTCCTTTATTAAAGAATTATAAACTCTTTTCTGGAAAACTTTTATAGAGTTTAAATAGAGGTTTTTATAAAATTATTTATTCAAGTTCAAAAACACATTACTGTCTAATTAATTTATTTCGTTATATGGTTTAAGCATTTTTCCAAATAAATTTGGCAAATAAGTGGAAATTCGTATAAAACGAACAATGATTTCAGACAAGTTATAAAAATTGCAATCAATTTACCAAAGAATAGGAACATTTTTTAAGAGAAGGTGCTCATATTTATTTATTAATTCAATAATAATAAAATGACAATTTATATAGCGTCGTTTAGAGGGCAGACTCTGCTTAAGGACGTTCTAACTCGAGATTCGAACCCACCATAATTGACAAATTAAAAATATTACAAAATAAATAGGAAGCTTTTGAATCCAACTATTTTTTAATACAACACTTAAGTATGTACAACCCTATAAAAATGTATGATTGTATATGTATACCACATACATACTCGTACACTACACTACACCTAAATGAATTCCATATACATACATACTCGTACACTACACTACACCTACATGTATACCACATACATACTTGTACACTACACTACACCTATATGAATACCACATACATACTCGTACACTACACTACATCTATATGAATACCACATACATACTCGTACACTACACTACACCTATATGTATACCACATACATACTCGTACACTAAACTACACCTAAATGAATACCACATACATACTCGTACACTACACTACACCTATATGAATACCACATACATACTCGTACACTACACTACACCTATATGAATACCACATACATACTCGTACACTACACTACACCTATATGTATACCACACACATACTCGTTCACTACACTACACCTAAAGCCGACTGTGCTACTAACACATGTCGGAAGCACTACAAAAGTATTTTTGTAGTTCGTCCTCTCTTGGTAAGTTTTCTTGCCAAATATAGTTTTCTGAACTTTAACAGATGCTGAAAGTACCCAATATAATGTTCGCAGCCAACGCCTTCCTATCTTTACACTCAAATTATTTTATTTCATGTAATATTTTTAAATCTGCCAACAGTAATTGGCTCGATTTCATAGTTAGAGCACTTTTGACAAGAGTCACCTCTGTCAGCGTTGTATAAATTTTCATTTTATTTTTATTATTCCGGTATTTAAATTCTGCGTATCTAATACATAAAAAGAATCTACCCCCTTTGCATATGTGTTAACCATTGATCACATTTTGAAATACTTCTCAATGCACCCTCTTCCTGAAAGGTCTGAAAAACTAGTATTCCTTCAACTGCTTCTACAAACCTTTCAAAAATGTACAGATATCAGGGTGACAAAAGGGCGAGGAACCTTATTAAATTTTCTTTTCAAATTACTTTTTTGTCACCTTAAAACACAACATGAAACTTTTGAAATAAATATAAAAGCAAAACATGGCGTACATACCTTATCAATCTCTATTCCTTTCGTTATAAAGGCATTACACATAACATACATAAGGGGAAAACTTTGAAAATAAAACACGATAAACAAAGTTCAAAATATAACATGAAATTCTCCCTTGACGTATTCAAAGGTATAATATACACAACGGTTTTATTCGTGGGGTATATTCCTACAGGAAGGCTGCTAAATCTACAACCCCTTTTTCTTTTCTTTTTTTAAATATTAATAAGGTATGCGCTACTGTTGAATACATATCAAAGTGTATGACCTCAACACAACATTACCTTCAACCCCATTTATAGAGGCTTCGGATTTTAGAACCAGGGAAATAGGAACGAAACTCGCTGTTCCTCATCGCACATATTGGCAATACTACCGTACGTAAAGACGCAATAACACACGCTTAAGTCTAGCCATACGTGAGTATTCTTACTATACTCAAGAAAATGTAGCATGGTCCCTGTAACGTTTGAAATGTCACGTCTCAATGGGATGGGGTAAAATCGTTTTTTTTAACAAATCGAATCATTTTTTCTTAAATCGAAAAATTGTGTTTCTCTAAACAGACGTTTTAATTCCTAATTTTCATTACTCTGACTTTCTAATGCATTGTATGATTTGTATATATCTTTACATAGGCCAAGATCTACTATGAATTAATACTAATTACGAACATTTGATTTTATGTGTAAAAAAAATCGAAAATCCAATTATCGTATACCCCATCCCTAGCCAATGCGGACTAACATAGTGAATTTTGACGAACGTCGTCAAATATTATTTAATTTTATCAAACTAACATATTTTTTGCTAATTTGTAACAAGATGTATTAATTTGACATTATCGTTAGTTTTATGTAATGTAAATTTATTTAAAAAACTTGTTATTTATTAGAATCGAGGCTTATATTAAAGTCGATAAAATAATTAAAATTACTGAACGTCGTTACAAGGTTGTATTAAGGCAAATTTTTGAAACGTCACAAGGACCGTGCTTCATTTTCTTTAGTATACACGAAATATTTTACAAGATTAGAACCTTTTTTTATTGTGACGTCATAATACCCGTCGAGGGATAGCAAACAGGATAGCGTTCGTTGTGAACACGTTTTGTTTACAATATTTCGCTATGAGTGGAGTGAAATGTTCACAGATAATAATAAATTTTGATAAGACTTTCCAAAAAGGGTTGTCTTCAAATGTTTTCTAAGCTGTACACACCACAAGGAAGCAGACCATTCCATGCCACAGAACCGGCAATGGCAAGAGCTCTTACATATTACCCCTCCCTATAAGATTTATTTGGAACAACCAATATATTAAATGAAGAAATAATCGACCTTAAAGTTCTACTTCTGTCTGAAGTAACATCCTTTAGACACAGATACAATTGAGACAGTACATTAACACATTCAATGCGATCAAATTATTAAGGTAATTCACGTGTGGCTGAAAATAAAAAAAAAATAGTAGTACCCCCTCCATTTGAAACGAAACATTGAACACAAACTTTGAATACGAAAACGCGTCAGGCGCGTTGTTAGCACCCGACGGTTGCGAAGAAGAACACACTAGGCGCGTTGTTAGCATTGAACGTGTTAAGGGACTTAAATACCAAGAGATAAAGTTTGAAAACAATCAATTCGTGACACTGAAGCCAGATCAGACTTTTTAGAAGCGGACCAATACGGCAATATTTCTGACTACCATATATCAGCCTAGCAGCTGCATTAAAAACAGACTGAAGTCTAGATATTTAACTAAATCTATTACTTAGAGGCAGGGCATTCCACGTTATGGATCTAGTAACAATTAAAGCTCTGTCATAATACTGTCGTATTGGATTGATTCAGAACAATCAATTTATTAGTTCATTTACGCTCATTTTCAATTTTAACAAAACATAATTAGGTGCGTGTACAGAAATACAAGATACTTGAATAATTATATACTTTCATATAAAAACATGATTCATGCAATTTGATGTCCACAACAAATGCGTATGGTATACGCACACAACAAGCCAGGGCCCAATAAGTCCGGGGCCGTATGCCGCAGAAAAAAACAATGCAAAAGACTTTGCACATGTTACACATTTCAATTCACACACTTACATAGTTCTATACACATTCATTAATTTTCACATACCTAAAATAAATTGCTTCTCCACAATCAAAAACAGATATTTTATGAAGATGACATCGCCCGCGAGATATTCTGCTCTTCTCGGAAGCAACATCTCTCAAATACAGATAAAAAAAATATCATAGATGTTATTAAACCCTCGCAGAAAAGATAATAGCCTTGTACCTGCCTGTATACCTACCTAAATGAATTGTCAAAAATAACGAGTGAATTGTTAAAACATAAATAAATAAAATTAATTATTGTTGATACATACAGGGTCATTGACCGATCAAGTATTCATAGATAGCTACACGTTAAGAACGGCGACAATGTTTACTATTTTTATAGTACCCGCGATTTGTCCAGTCATCTCCAAATGTAAATAATTATCCTACCTCCCGTCCATGTGATAGAGCGAGGCAGATATATATATAACCCATGTATTCACTCACTGGTATAAATTGTCTGCACTGTGCGAAATAAATATACATTTTATTGTCATCCATTCAACTGTCAAGACTTTGTTATTTATTTACCTGCTGTCCGCTTATCGAAATATATCCGCATTCCTGAGTCTATAAATAAACCGATATTGATCAAGATCATCATGGCTTATAGAAATAAGCACTCCGCTATATTGATGATTCCGTACGAGAATTAACGCAGAATCAACTTAAACGAAGAGAACGATGTCGCTATCAAAATCATCAGCACGTCCTAATAAGACACACGCTACACT
The DNA here is from genome assembly GCA_949825065.1 of Odontocerum albicorne. Classification (NCBI taxonomy): domain Eukaryota; kingdom Metazoa; phylum Arthropoda; class Insecta; order Trichoptera; family Odontoceridae; genus Odontocerum; species Odontocerum albicorne. The sequence goes on along the minus strand of OX463859.1, from coordinate 6,531,436 downwards.
GATAGCGACCATCGTTATAGCCTCAATAATATAATTAAGGAAGTTCGTAGAAGCGTAAAACATATTATACTTTAAAAAATGACAAGTGTTTATGAACCGTCCTGTATCATCCATAATTTAAAACTTATGAAAACTTTCATAAAAATAAACTTTTCCTTCCCTGTAAAGCAAAAGTTTCTTTGAAACTTCGTTCTACCATCAAAAATAAGGGAGATGTACAAAATTAATTTAAATAAAACTCGACGGAATTCTATAAGATGCTCATTAACCCCTTGTAGGTTTTATATTACTTAATTGGAAAAAAAACACTGGTACAACAGCGAAAAAGCGGCTTTCAAAGTTGATATTGAATTAGAATTTCTTAAACAAACGTAGAATGAGATACAATTACATAAATTCCTGACGAGAAAGTGGAAGAGAGTCTGACTTGATTTGACCTTTTCTCAAGAGGTTATTGAATTGGACCGGATGATGACGAAGAATCTGGATAATCTGTCACAAATAGATAGGGTAGTGACAAGAAATAAGAATACGGAAGAAAGTGCAAAAGATTGGCCCATCCGATACAGGTTTCACATGAAAGATGAAACGGGATGCAGTTTCTAGAAGATTTTGCATTAAGAATGAAATCTTTGGAAGAAAAACGTAGAGAATCAAAGCGTTCAGAATCTTCAGATACGTTTCTCTGGTGACCACGATCCTCAGATAGTTTTGATATTGTAAACCTAAGAAAATTACTTAGAAGAAAAATGTTAATTTCAATATTAAAACCATATTTTAGTTAATTTTTTTAAAGAATTGTTGCCGGATGGTCGGCGTGGCAGTCTTCACACTCAGAGTGATGTCCAAAAAACATAAAATAAGCACCTAGCTATTCACACTTGCAGCCGCAACGTGAACACATGTTTGATCTGCTCAGCCAACTGCGCTCACGATCGATATACAGGGCATTATTTAAGCCAACTTAATACAGCAACAACTCCAAAAAGCAATTTCAAACTTGAGAAAATCAGTAAAAATCTTCAAACATACCACCAAAGTACAAAAGTTTCCAACATGAACAAGTAAGAGCTTATATGAATAGATATTACGTCATCCATGTCAGCATCTAAATGTCGATTTACTTATGACAGATTTTTCCCTTATTTCAAAAGAAACGCTCTAACTTATTTAGGCCGGAATCCATTACTTTTCAATATTCATAAATGAACATGAAATTTTTTTCATAAGTCAAATGTTGTAAAGTATTACCACTACTAGGCTGTACTATATTCAACGAAAGTGTAAAAATTAATGCAATACAACCAAGCAGGCTTATAACTACGTGACAATCTCATAGATATTGCAAAAGGTCACATTTCTTTATCCAATTCTGATTTTTTTATGTGCAAATTATCTTATCTCAAAGTGACAAATACATATAAATATTATAATTAACCGTTCCAATACCTAGGACGGAATTATCTGTTTAATTAATCCGTATTGCAGAGACCAAACGTAGTTATTTATATCCGCGTTAATATTGTTAAGTTTATGTTACTAATTTGACGTATGCTTGTGCTATATTTTATAGTAAATATAAATACTGCCATCTCTGTAGAAACTTATGAATATTTCTGACATTTATTAAGATGATTTCTGATCGAGATATTGTCATTTTTGTCAAGTATCCGTTTGACTGCCGTCATATGTCACTCAAATTAGCGCATTGTTAGTTGTTATTTTTTTGTTTAAAGTCATTCAACAATTTTTAATGGATTCCCCACAATTTATCAATTGTTTGTGTTATAATATTTTTCGGCATAATTCATCTCGTGTGTCAAAAAAGTCGATTTAAAATTATGAATTTTAACGATCATTTTTTATGCTTTTTATATTAAAAATCAAGATAACATAAACACGTATTCTATTTACAAGTACCCGGCGGTAAATAATACGCATCGGGCTTAAGAAAGAGACTGTCGACCATAATCGGCTATCTTCGGCTTTGTAGAGCGTCGTCTCTGTCGCTTGACAACAACTGACAAATCGCGACGGAACACGTGTATGAGTGACAGTAACGACGCTTTACAAAGCCAAAGTTAGCCGTTTATGTTTGACAGTCTCTTTCTTAATCCCGATGTGTATTACTTACCGCCAGGTACTGTACATTGGTGGTATTTTTTGAGCTATATGTGAATGAAAATAAACCTCTGCATTGCGTTACATAGATTACGTTTCTAAGTATGGTGACAGCCCTCAATTTAATTTTGAAACATTAAAAAATCCACTGAATGTTATCAAAAAGAAGCAAAAAAAAACTGTAAATAATCAACTTTCTGTAAATAATCATCAAAAAACTGTAAATAATCAACTTTTTACTTATTATAAAAATATTTTTTCAAATAAAAATGTCAAAAAAGTCTGACCTAGAGGCACATGCCGCCTACTCCATTCATGACGGGGAAAAGGTTAAAATAAAACAAATTAAAACTTGTCTACATTTATGGTGAACCTACAAAGAACGTAGTTTGTTTCAGCGTAATTTATAAAATAACAAAGATAAAATTTACCTAGTAAAAAACTCGAATGCCAATGGGTCACAAATCTAGAAGAGTGTTCAGTAACCTAATCAAGGTCTGACAAGATGGAGCCTCAATTGTCATTTGCCTGAGGCTTTATGTAAATTCAGAGTCCTACTGAAGGAAATGTTTCAGGAATTAGGTGTTTTGGAATTTCTGACATCTTTAAATTTGCCTAGATTTCAGCTTGAGTGTACTTAATAAATCCTGTTTATTAAACATCCATTTTACTTAAACAATTTTTTTAAACACGTCGTTTTATCCGAATAATTCATTTACGAGTATTTAATTTACGACACTACAGTGTCTTTTACAAACAATTATGCACATATGACAAGTTAATACGAATAAAATTATTGACAAAAATGCAAAACTTTATCTTAAACTAACATATACAGTGAAACCCCGTTTTTACGTTTTTGAAGGGACTGATAAAAAAACGTAATTAGCGGGAAAACGTACGAAACACGAAATCCACGATAATTGAAATTGTATGGTATGGTACACGACCGACACGTTTAAAACACAAGCACAGGTTGACCTGCCTATACAGTCTGCCTGCCTCTGATTCGCTAAATTTCCCACCAATTGCATCGTATTACACGACTCGTGTAACCTTGACCATGAGCGCTGCAGGTGCAGTTGCACACGTGTCTATAAATAGAAACAACATATTTCTGCTTCCTAATATTCATTTCAAATATTTTAAATCGTCGCGCGTTTAATTAAATATGTTTATAAATTGATTTGCATTTTAAATATTTCAAACGTAAATTGCGTGAAATAAAAACGTAAAAGCGGGTACTAAATGCACTAAAATAAAACAGGATTCTAAAAATTTAACGCAAATAGCGGGAAAACGTGAATTCCGGGCACGTTAAAACGGTAGATAGAAAAAAAACAGTAGTACTGATAACAAAGCAACAACAAATAAAAAAAATTTAAATATTTAAATTTTATTTGTATATTTAAATCAAGATGAATGTTGCGTTTCTTATTTTTTCGTGGAACTTTTCCACTTATAGATCGATTGTTAACCTTTTGAAGCTTCAATTGAAACATTAAATTGTCTAGAATAGCCACTTAAAAATAGCTTTATTATATTGATTCATATAATTGCATAATGATTTGAATTTGATGGCACAAATCGTCCTAGTTTGAGTGGATCACCTATTTAAAAAATTAACATATCTATGTATATTACAAAATTTAGCCAAATAGCATCGAAACATTCCACATAGCAAAGAATTGTCCTTATATGTTATGTTTGTATGAAGTTATTTATACTGATAAGGAAAGCACAAAGTTAGTAACTATTTCTAAATATTGTTATGATATTCTGGCGAATACTATACATTCTTATATAAAAATATCTATCCCATCGGTACCAAGTATCACGTTTAATTTTATTAAAAATATCACTTGCTGGCTGATAAAATCAGACAGGGGACAACCGGTAGAACATGCTTCCTTTGCCGAGGAATCAATTTATAATTGTTATTTTTGTATCAAAAAAGTATATTAAACATTTAAATAAATGCTAGATGATCATATTTCTAAAAAGAGTGTTCAAGTCAGCGCCCAGGGTTAGACGGCCGGTGAAAAACCGAGAAGAGGGTGTAATTGGCAAATGAAAGAATCGTGCAAGAACGGACATCAGCTGAACTGAAAACCGGTTCTCGAGAGTACCCGGGACAGACCCGCCTGTGTGAGTACCACGGAAGTGCTTCAACCCCTAGTTCATTGTAAGGGGAAGATAAGATGATAATATTAAATTAAATTGAAATTAAAATACAATACAACTAGCATTTGTTTGACATTTTCATTACCAAAAGTAAAGTGTTGTTATGTTAAAACACAATAAAAAAAAACAAGACAAACTGTCCCAGTACCAGACTTGTTTTATGAGGAATTCAGATTTTGGTGAAGGGTTAATTAAGACTTCTATATCTAAGTAAAAATTAGATGATTCTGGCAACATTCTCCTTTGTGGAGAGCTACATCACATTACTTACAATGTACCGGGTCTCACTTCTCTTATTTTGCTTAGCACATACTAAATTATCTAAATTGTTACAAAACTCATTTGCATACGAATTATAAAGATACCTTTTACAACTGTTCAGACATTGTTTAATTGTCTCGCATTCCTTACAATGCGAGTTCGATGACCGGGCGGCCAAGGGTCGCCTCAATGGGTTCAGTGACCGCACGCATGGTCGCTACAGTACCTTTCAATACATCCAAATTGGCGATATAGACATATTGAAAAGTGTAGACGAGTGACAATACTGTATTTGGTCCCGTTGATCGCACCTTCGTGCTAAGAACCACCGGAGTAGGCATAGAGCTCACACTCTGTATTGACAGAAGTTTGTAATACTACCGTCCGTGAAGAGGCAGCAACAATCGCACACGTAATTATTATTACCAGACGAATACTTTTAAACTGAGAATCTTATTTTTTTTTTGGGTAACATCGAGAATTGAAGCTGAACCCCCGGGTAGAAATGAAACATCTTACCAACTAGGTCACGGGGGCTGGAATTGAAAATAAGACATTAACACTTAAAAAAAAATAGTTTGTTCACATAGAAAGGATGAATTCACATAGAATCATATAGACGACCTCCGTGGCCTGGTGGTAAGACACTTGTCTGCCGATCCGGAGGTTGCGGGTTTGATCCTCGCTGGAACCCAGATTTTTTTAAATAGGACTCCAGTCTGGTTAACATTTAGGGCCTATAAAAAACATATTTCTGGTTGGTTGGAAAAGATTGGCACATGGCAATAAAATCGCCAGGTTAAAAAAAAAAAAGAATGATTAATCATGAAAGATTTTGAAAAATATAGTAATATTAACAAGTAGTATTGATACTACGGTAGGGATGACTTATTGTAGAAAAGTGTAACATAATCTAATTAATTGACAGGATAGAATGAAGGGTAGGTATGTTATTTCTGCCTACTCCAACAGGTACAAGGTGTGATTGTGGTAATGATTATGGTTACTAACGGAAATCTAACCCATTTCCTACGGTTTCAAAGGCAGTCGTCTTACCAACTAAAGTAGTAAATAAATATCAATAGAAGATGTTTGAGGAATGATAAGAAAGAAAGTTTTTTTAATATATTGAATTCCAAGTACAGTGCAACATTCAGTCAACCCTCCGTCAAGTACAATATCTTTTGTAATGTCATCAGGTAACTTCAACATTCACTCAATCCTCCGTCAAGTACAATATATTTTGTAACGTCATCAGGTAACTTCAACATTCACTCAATCCTCCGTCAAGTACAATATCTTTTCTAACGTCATCAGGTTACTTCAACATTCATTCAATCCTCCGTCAAGTACAATATCTTTTCTAACGTCATCAGGTTACTTCAACATTCACTCAATCTTCCGTCAAGTACAATATCTTTTGTAAAGTCATCAGATTACTTCAAAATTCACTCAACCCTCCGTCAAGTACAATATATTTTGTAATGCCATCAAGTTACTTCAACATTCACCCAATCCTCCATCAAGTACAACATATTTTGTAACGCTATCAGGTGCAACTTTTCAGTTAGAGTAGACACACAACAATTTGTAAATTTCATAAATCTGTGGTTAGTTAAACATGAAAACACTTTTTCTTATTTTATTTAAGCATCATAGAGAATGTAACATAACTTTATTAAAAGAACAAGAAGAAAAATGGCCCTGTGGCCAAGTTGGTAGCTTCTGAGCCAAACGTTAAGCGATAGATAATTTCACAAACCATGTTTGCATATTGCAAAAGAAAGAAAACATTATCACCATTTTTACAACAGTATTTTTTATAACGAATTTTCTTTTGATTTCTATACTTGAAGCATCTCTTCCGCTTTAATGTAATGTCAAATAGAAGTGGAAATCTCATCTTGTAAAGAAGAATACAATTTCTGAAGTCTTTGCTGCAGGTAATCAGGTGCGACTAATCCTACAGATTATACGTGCACTGAGTCAGATAAGAAGCCACTGAGTGAACAAGTCATAGATTGTTTGTGTAAAGGGTCGTAAAGGGTGAAGCTACTGGATATATCACACCCTTACAACAAACACAGCCACGGTAGAATTTAAAAGGAAGCGCAGTTCATCTGACAGATAAATTGCGCACGGTGAAGGGTTAATGGGACCACAGCGATAACACTCACTGCTTAAATGCCAGTATTGATTTTTAATTATATTTTAAATAGGCAGTCCACTCAATCTACGATGATTTATCCCACCAAATTAAAGTCACTATGCAATTATACGAGACAATACAGTAAACTTGTTTTTTTTAATGTCAATTCTTGACAATTTTAAGTTTCAGCTGACGAAGTTTAAAAAATTTAACAATCGATCTATAAGTGGAAAAGTTTCTCGAAGAAAGAAGAAACGCAACACTGATTGTTCCTTACAATGTACCGGGTCTCACTTCTCTGATTTTGCTTAGCACATACCTTACAACTTCTGCAGGTTTTTTTCCTTTTGTCAGTTGATGGAAACATATCAACACATGTTTAGACATACTCCTTGAAAACCTATTCGGAGGATCATACAAATGAATTATTATATTTGAACCCGGAGACTGTAGATGGTCTCCAGAGTTAAATGTCAAAATCTTCAAGGAACATTAAACATTCTTCTCCCTACTGCCGGTGTTCAAGTCCAGAAGTGTCCATAGAAAAACCAAAGTCACCCTGTACAAAACAATTATTAGAACAGTAGTGGCATATGGATGCGAAGCATGGACACTGACAGCTAAATCCGCAGAATTGCTGGATGCGTTCGAGAGAAGAGTACTACGTAGGATCCTGGGTCCCATGAATGACAGCGAAACCTGGCGAATACGATACAACGACGAGCTATATAATATCTACAAAGCTCCCAGGCTATCTGTACATGTCAGACTGAGCAGATTGAGATGGGCCGGACATATGCAGAGAATGCCATCATCGCGAGCACCCAAAAGAATCCTGGAAGGACACCCGGGTGGAAGAAGGAGAGTGGGCAGGCCGAGGCTGCGATGGGAGGACGAAGTTGAGAGGGACGCAACCCGGCTGCTACGGATCGGAGGGCCGAGGCGGAAGACAGGAGGAGTTGGAGGCGAAGATTGAAGGAAGCCAAAGCTTGATATGGGCTGTAGGACCATTGAAAGAAAGAAAGAAAAGAAATCTTCAAGAAATTACATTTAACTGCACAGTGATGACGCGACGTTAGAATTCGTGATTATTTTCATTGTCCACGTTCGAAATTAGGAGACTATAATTTTAATGGTTAAATTGTTTACAAAAATGTTTGCTAGATGCCAGGAAAATAGTTTTTTTAGAAGAGATATCGATCACGTGAATACATGGGACCGGGACTCAACGCAAAACTAGTTTATCAGTTTAAAACATGGGATCGGAATACGGAGTGTAACTGAAAGTGCAGTCTAGTCTATGGTCTAATTCAATAAAAGAACATTTTCGTATAGGCTACACGTATAATCATACTCGTCTTGCCTATGGTCTAATTCAATAAAAGAACATTTCCGTGTAGGTTACACATATAATCATACCCGTCTTGCCTATGGTCTAATTCAATAAAAGAACATTTCCGTATAGGTTACACATATAATCATACTCGTCTTGCCTAGAGTCTTCTTCTTCATCTTATTTAGGCCTGTTGGCCTGTTATGGTCCTGCATCATTGTTTGCCTCTTGCGACGTCGACTGCCAGCTGTCTTTCCATATTTTGGGAGGTCGTCCTGGAGGTCTGCTTGCTTGGGGGATACTGTCCCTGGGCATTCTTACGGCTCTTGGTTCCGCCATTCTGGATACGTGTTCGTTCCAGAACCTTATTCTCTGTCGTCCCCATTTGACAATATCTTCAACTTCGCACGTCCTTCGGATTTCTGTGTTACGTACTCTATCACGAAGGGTTTTGCCAGCGATACTCCTGAGTACCTTCATTTCGCTGGTTCGAAGGAGATTTTTGATTCTGACAGTGTCGGCTCTGGACTCTATGCTGTATGTCATTATGGGGCGGACACAGGTCTTGTATATCCTCACCTTGCTTTGGATGTTCATATGCTTGTTTTTCCAGATAGTGTTCTTTAAACATCCGGAAATAACTGCGGCCTTAGTCCAATAGTCCAATTCAATAAAAGAACATTTTCGTATAGGCTACACATATAATTATACTCGACCGCGACTATCAGAACTTGGTGTGATTTAACGCCTCTAAAAATTTTCTTTTGAGGCTTTGTAAAGGATAAATGTAGACAGTCGATCGACGAGCTAATAAACAGCAACAAATATCATGACTAAACACTCAGTCATGCGTGGTATAGATATATTAAACGAAACTGAATGACACTGTGGATATATTCTCGGCACCGCCTAGCAGTATGAGAAGAATCCTGGCTGATATTATTTCTTATGAATAAACAACAGCAGACCTTTTTTGCGTTACAGGAGAAATCCATGCAAAGGGGATAAATTTTTTTTATAGATTATCATTTCCCACTGGCTGGGAACTACAAAATGAGTGAATAATTTTAAAAAAATAATTAAAAAATGAGGCGCTTGATTTCTTCAGGCTGGTCCTGATTATTTAAAGAATCTCGACAAAAGAAAAAACAGCTAAAGTGAAATGTTGGTGAAACAGGGACGTTTTGTTTCTCCCAGAAAAAGTTCAGTTTGCATCCGGAATACAAATTCGGCATTCCGAGCCATTTACCCAATTCCGGGCGGCAAATGTTAACATATAAGAAAAATAAAATTTGCTTAAATGGAACATGTAAACCCTTAACGGGAGAGGACTTTGTTATTTATTTCATTGGAATTCTCGATAACGATTTATTTGTTGTATTTTTTTCATACAAAATTTCAGTGGAATTCGTATAATAATTCCACAATTGATTCATATAGAAAAAAAAAAATTTCAGACAGCCGCCATTTTAAGATTTTTTTTTTTTTGGTACCAACTGTAACGACATTATTTTTTATTAAGAAACTTTGTATAACTTTTATTTTAAATTTACGAAAAGATTTCAATCATGTCGACTAGCTAACCCCTTTTTTTTTTACGACAAGATACGAGTATAACAGCTGATAATATCTATAATTTTTTATGACAAGATATAACAGCTGATAATATCAAAAACTAAAGTAATTTAATAGATTTTAAATTACTTTAGTTTTTGTGCATTCTCAAATCATCAATAAACAAACTGTGAATAATGCATAGGAAAAATATTTTTAGTTTTGTTTTTAGTCTGAAAAAACGCCCGAAATTCACGCCTCTAGAGTACAATACAATACCCCCCTTAAGGAAACATCTAACAGTTTTGTATGAAACAATCGTCTTTCGAAAAGAAATTAAACTATGAAATATTAAATCAACTTATTATTTTTGAATAAACAAAATATATTTATATTTATGAACTTGGTCAAATTAACCAAAAAATGTTTTATGGATTGGGTCTTTTTCGAAAATATACATTCATATAATCCGCTTATGTTATAATAGTATTTTCGAATTACTTGTAATGTGTTTAAAAACCTGTTTCTCAAACTTTCAACACTTCTTGACTTCCGAGTAGTTTTATGAATCTTAACTGTACGTTAAGATCAAAAGTCTAGGACAAATCTTCTTCTTGAAAAGTTATTTATAAGTAAGCTTGAAGCTGTAAACTATTAAGACAACAGCTTTAGATACATATTTTAATAATTTATACGTAAATTATTAAGACAACAGCTTTAGATACATCTTTTATTCATTTATATGTAAATTATTAAAACAGCTTTAGATACATATTTTATTCATTTATACGTAAATTATTAAGACAACAGCTTTAGATACATATTTTATTCATTTATACGTAAATTATTAAGACAACAGCTTTAGATACATCTTTTAATCATTTATACGTACATTATTAAGACAAAAGCTTTAGATACATATTTTAATCATTTATACGTAAATTATTGAGACAACAGCTTTAGATACATATTTTAATCATTTATACGTAAACTATTAAGACAACAGCTTTAGATACACCTTTTAATCATTTATACCTAAATTATTAAGACGACAGCTTTAGATACATATTTTAATCGTTTATACGTAAATTATTAAGACAACAGCTTTAGATACATCTTTTAATCATTTATACGTAAATTATTAAGACCACAGCTTTAGATACATATTTTAATCATTTATACGTTAATTATTAAGACGACAGCTTTAGATACATCTTTTAATCATTTATACGTAAATTATTAAGACCACAGCTTTAGATACATATTTTAATCATTTATACGTTAATTATTAAGACGACAGCTTTAGATATATCTTTTAATCATTTATACGTAAATTATTAAGACCACAGCTTTAGATACATATTTTAATCATTTATACGTTAATTATTAAGACGACAGCTTTAGATACATCTTTTATTACAAATAATCGACATAATAAAATAAGCGAGAAAAGAAATACTCTTTTCGAAATTGTTCTAAGGGAGAGAATTTTTTGAGAGTTTTTTCATTTTTCATTTCTTCATTTACAAATTAATCATCCAGAAATTAATTGTTTCCGGATGTTTAAAGAGCTGTGTCCTCCCCATAATGACATAACATACTGCATAGAGTCCAGAGCCAACACTGTCAGAACCAAAAATCTCCTTAGAACCAGCAAAATGAAGCTACTCAGGAGTATCGCTGGCAAAACCCTTCGTGATAGAGTACGAAACACAGAAATCCGAAGGATGTGCGAAGTTGAAGATGTTGTCAGATGGGGACGATAGAGAAGAAGGTTCTGGAACGAACATGTATCCAGAATGGTGGAACCAAGAGCCGTAAGAATGGCCAGGGGCAGTATACCCCAAGCAAGCAGACCTCCAGGACGACCTCCCAAAAGATGGAAAAACAGCTGGCAGTCGACGCCACAAGAGGGAAACGATGATGCAGGACCATAACAGGTCAACAGCCCTAAAAGAAGAGGAAGAAGAAGACAAAATAATCTTAAAATTAAAAAAATAATCAATACACCATATAAAAATTCAACAAAACCAACTAAAAAGACGCAACAAAACGATTTAAATAATGTTTTAATAATTATACGAATAAAAATTATGTCAAAAACG